>JH651239.1:0-218331 GCA_000260095.1 Tetrahymena borealis | reverse complement strand
TCTTCAGCTTCTTTAGCTAATCTTTCTTGTTCAGCCTTTAATTCAGCTTCTTCTTCTTCCTTAGTTGGCTTTAAATCTAAAATAACTTATTATATTTATTCTTCTTCATCATCTGAGGGTTATATATCTTATCCTTCGTAATTTGGATTATTTTCTTCCTCAAACTAAGCTTCGATTCTTTATAAGTTTTCAGCCTCAATATCCACTTCATCTTCATCATCGTCTAATAAATCTTCATCATCAATATCTTCATTATCCTCATTCTAATTGTTCTCATCATCATCTAATTTGACTTCCTCTTCTTCATTTCCTTAATCTTCTTATTATTCCTTTTTAAGAGATTTAGATCTATCATAATTTTAAAAATTAATGATTTCATCATATTCCTTAAGATTATTTTCAAAAATATCCTTAGAAAATAGTGAATTATACTATTCTTTAACATTACACACTACTATTTTTTCTACTCCTTATTGGTTTCTTGGAAGTGAGTAACAAATTGAAGATGTTGAAATCTTTTTAGGATTGATTCTGTATAAATTTTGAATTATTATTTCTACCTAGAATGCAATACTTACAAAAGAGAAAATTTCTTCAGAACCTTCAGTACCATAATATTTTAATTAATTTTTTATGCTTTCCTACTTGATCTCATCGATTAGATATGCATTTTATGGATCGTCAAGTAATTTATCAAACGTTTCTAAAATAAAATGCTTTGTAAAAACTATAGCAGCAAAATCAACAATTGGTTTATTATTCAATTTTTTCATAAAGTCTACTAAATTTAAACCTTCATTGTTTATGAGACATACGGCTAACTCAAAAATAAAATCCATTAAGAAACTCTTTGCCATATTAACCTATTATTTTTTATTTTCAATTTTTTTATGAATGTAATTCATACTATCTACTGCTCCTATTCTCTTAAGCAATTTAATAATTTCATCTAGGTTTTTTTTGTAGAATAATGTAAGAATATATGATAAAAAGAAAGATCTAAAGAAGGAGTTCCCATCACATCTAACAACAATATGAAAAGGGTAATTTTAGGACACCTTTTCAAAGGCAACTCTCATGTTACCTACAGCATAATATTTATTAGCATACATGTCTATCTTTGAAATTGTTTGAACGGATTTGTTAGTAGTATTCAATTTTTTGGTAAACTTTTCAATATCTTCCTTATAATGTAGTGTGTACTTCTCTACCAAGCTGAGAGCTTCATCTAATTAACTAAGAAATTCTGTATCTTAGCTAAAATGCATCATGAATGCTTCATTTGAAATTCTTTCTAAACTCTATGGTTTTTACACTGTCTATTCAGTAGTGGATGCCATTTATTTTGATTTTTAAAATTCTACTCCTATTTTTTCTATAACTCTATCAAATTTAAGTGAAAATTCCGTTTCTCTCTCAATTTTTAATTATTTTCTTTTCCTTAAATTATATATTATCACCACCAAATTGAAATAAATTAGCTTTTATTAAATTTTTTTGTAAAAATGCTATTTAGAACTGAGAAAAGATATAAAAAATACAGTTTAGATATTTAAAAAAGTGTGTGTTTTTCTCATAGGAATTATATTTGTTCATGTTGAATTGCTATTTATTTATTTCTAATGAATAATTAATTCCAAATCGATTATTATAATGATAAACGGATATTTATAACATTAATAGATCATGTAAATTCTTGAATTATAAAAACGATGATGCTTATTATAATTAATATTGCAATAAAGAAATAATTTGTTCAGTATTATAATAATTAACCTTTTAGAATTGATCAAATTATTACAAGCCAGTATTACTTAATTTAGGATACTTTGGAATTTAAATATCTACTCTCACATCTGCTTTATAATGTTATAGAAAAAATAATAAATATCACACATATTTAAACTCAAAAACAGCTTTATTTTATCTAATATTTTTTATTTATATGCCATTCATGCATTAATTTACTAATTCTATTCTATTATTAAATAATTTTCTTAAATAATATATATTTAAAATCAGTAAATATATAAATTAAAAAAATGAATTAAACTATATTAAATATTTCTAATTTTTATCTAATATTTTTTTTGTTTTAGGCCTGTCCAGAAAAATTGAATAAATAATTTAGTAATTATTTGAAAATAATAAAAGGAATTCAAAAATATAAAATTGAGAGAAAAAAAAGGTTAAGGAATGATATAATTCAAAGATATAATAAAATTCATTTTGTAATTTAATTGTAGTTCATTCATATTTATTCAAAAATAAATTAGAAAATTTCATAATTTATTATGTTAATCACTTACTATCTATCTACAACCATCAAATTTAAGATAATTAGATACCAAACCCTAATAAATAATAAGCATTAAAAAAAAAATACATTTTAATATTTACCCATCTAAGATTGTAATTCTTAATATAAGAGATTTTTAGAAAATTAAGCAAATCATATTTCTAAAATTGATAAAAGAAAAATTTTTTAATTTAAATGGATAATAAAGTCATAAAAAAAGTAAAAGCTTAAAATAAGGTAATTTTAATTTTTTTAACCTTTTTTAAATATATTTTTTAGTTTATGAATCTATGGATATTATTTAGTTATAGTTTTAGCTCAGAAAATAAAATTTTAAGTATGATATTTTACCAAAATAAAAAATGGAAGTTAAGAGAAGATCTTTAGCTTATAAAGGAATACCGAATGTACTTATTTTATGTTATAAAGAAAATTAATTAAATAAGTAATGAATTAAATAAGGTTATTAACAAAGCATTAAAAAATACATTTTTTGAATAGAAGTTAAAGTTATTTTTTCAGTCAATAGCAAAACTTGATAAATAAAATGGAATATCGAAAACTGGGAAATACTGGTATTAAAGTATCTGCAATTAGCTATGGTAATTGGATGACAGGAGATCAGCCAGATTCTTATTAAGATAGTTTATTAGCAGTTAAAAAAGCATGGGAATTAGGTATTAATTTTTTTGATACTGCCGAGTAATATGGATATGGTGATGGAGAAAGACATTTAGGAAACATATTAAAGGAATTAAAGATTCCAAGAGAAGACATTATCATATCAACAAAAATATTTTGGGCTATATATCCATTTTAAGACCTTAAACAAAGAATTAATTAAGTAGGCTTAAGTAGAAAGCACATTAAAGAAGGAGTTAAAAACTCTTTGAAACGCTTATAAATTGATTATGCTGATATCGTATTTTGTCATCGTTTTGATCATGAAACCCCAATGGAAGAAGTAGCTCGCTCATTTACTGAATTGATACAAGAAGGTATAATCCATTATTGGGGTACATCTGAGTGGCCTGCACAATTAATCTTTGAAATGAAGATGATTTGTAGAGAGAAAAATTTAATTGAACCATGTGTTGAGTAGCCAGAGTATAATTTGATTGAAAGAAAGAAAATAGAAAGTGAATATAGTAGATTATTAGATATCTATTAATTAGGAGTAGTAACTTGGAGTCCTCTTTTTTATGGTATCTTAGGTGGGTAGTATAATAATGGAGAAGTACCCAAAGGTTCTAGATTTGATAGACATAGGGAAGATGGATACTTTAAACTCATATGGAGCTAATACTTTACTGGAGAAAATTAAAATAAATTAAAAGCTCAATTACATGGTTTGAATCAGTTGGCACAAGATTTAGGTATGTCTTAAGCCTAACTTGCAGTTTGCTGGGTATTAGCGAATAAAGATGTCTCATCTGCTCTTACAAGCTGCTCTAATCCAATCCAATTGGAGGAATTGGCAGAGTGCATAAAGCTTTATCATAAAATCACACCCGAAATCAACAAAAAAATTAATGATATATTCTAAAATGTCCCTACATCTGATTTAAATTGGAAAACTTTTGTTCCTTTCTCGCCTAGGAGATGACTGATTTAGTTTGTTATAAAAGTTATCTTAAATAATTAATCTAAACTTAAGATATATTATTATTTTCCAAAGTTAATTTCCATTTATAAAATATCTTTCAATATTGGTAGAAGTATTGGCTATATCTGTTTTCTATTATTTATTCTATTAAATGAGTACATTATTTAAAACGAATAAATAATTTTATTAATAATTGAAAGAAACATTTTAACATTTTATTTTATTCTTTCAATTAATTCATGAAAAAAATATTCTCTACTTAAGATTCTCTTAAATTTAAATATTCTTACTAAAGAGAACTGAAGGTACCTAGTATTGATTTTATTACTATTTAATTTCTTATAATATCAATTTTATTCTTTAATTAGAGCTTTAGTTATAAAATTTATTCAGTAAATTTTATACAATTTTAATAATATTAATATTTGTATTTAACTATTTTTAAATTTAACATTTTTTAAGATATATAAGGAGTCATTAAAGTTATTTATCATTATTTATAAGCAGTTTTTAAAATAGGAAAGCATTAAACTTTCAAAAGTTTTAACAGTTCGATTAAAATTACTATTGTTTGGTAAAGGTAGCTTAGCTATCTATTCTATTATTTAAATATTTTTTAAGATAGAAAAAATATTTATAATTTAAAAATATAAAAATATAATAATTTCACAAAAATAAAATACTAATTAATATAGAAATAAAATAATTAAATATTAATTGATGAGAATCTGATTAGTTTGTATATGGATTTTAACCCTGAGTGCTTTTAGAATTAGTATTAGTATTGTTGTTATTAATAGTATCTTTTGGATTATCTTAGCTAGGATTGTTAATATTAGTATTTGTTGAAGTATTTCCTTAATTTTCAGTATCTTTTTAAGGAAAACTTTATTATTAGGGGTTATTATTGTTACTTTCATTATTAGAATAATATGTAATATCAACTACAGTAGATGGTAGATGCCCGTTAAGATTAAAATTTGGATCTTAACCAAGTGCAAAGCTAAGTTTAGTAGGTTTGTTAAGTACTATAGCTGAATCTAAATTATAATCAATTTACATTATTGGTCTTTAAATAGTAACATTCCAAAGTCCAGTTTACGGATCGTAAGTGTTAACATTACCAACTAATTCAACATTGTTACTACCTTTTTCAGCTAAATCAGATACAATACTTCCTTTTCCTAATCCCCAAAAATCTTCAGCTACTACTTATCCATTTTAAAAGGCTAAAATAGTCATATCAACATTTGACATACCACTACCATATCCAATTCCAATCCAACTTTTATGTAGACCTTAAATATTTAGTTATAAATACTATTAATTCACAATCTTATATTTTATTGTAAATTATTGAGTAGTTAAAATATTATTTTCTAATTAAGGATTTTATTCATTAGAGTTTTATTATTAGCATAACAACCCAGTTATCAAAATCAAATATAAAATGAGGCCTTTCATTTTGTAATTTTTATTATTTTTATATTTATTTATTTTTCTTATTAAATTTATTCAAATTATTTAGTAAAGATTTAAAGATATAATAGGTTTAAAAATAAATCTATTTCCTATAATTAAAAGTAGTAAAATTTGAATTATTATGATCAGTAATTGAGTTAAGTCAAATGAATTGCATGAAATAATTATTTTAAAATTAAAAGAGAAAGGATTATTTTTATAAAATATTTTTGCTATCTATTTTACTAGATCAATAATTTGAAATAGATTTTATACTCTATAAAATTACCATTAATTATAATAGCAAGGTAATATATAATAAAAGTTTTAATTATATATAATTAATTTATAATCTTATTTTTATCAACTTTAAACACATTTGCTTTGTTTTAAACAAACAATTCTATTATGTAGAATTTATTAAAAGTCCCTAACATGATTTGTATTAATTTGGATTCAGTAATTTTATAAAATAAACCTTAATCTATCATAAGTTTCTATTAAATGAAGCCAGACATAAATTATAGATTCTGATTATAAATTCTTTATAATATTATAATTTTGCAGTTTATTTTATATTTTAACAGATGTCATCATTTTATATATTGGAGAATTCGATTGGTTTTCTGAGATTATTATTTACAAAATTTTATAAAAACTTTAAAAAAAAGCCCTCTGAAAATTTCTTTAAAATCAAAATAAATTAATAATGGTAGAAGAATAAGCAATAAAAGGTTGTATATAATTTAAAAAATATATTTTATATAAAGTTTTATTTTATGAGAGTAAGTATAAGATATCTCAAATAATAATTTATTACTGTTATTATTAAATAATAAATCACTAAGAAAATATTATTAATTAAATTTATGATTATTTCTATCTCTATTTTAAAAAATTCTTTATATAAATTTATATAAATTTTAAAATAAAAGGTTATTGAATTAGATTAATTAAAAGAGGATACCACTAATTCATAAAGTTCATTCATTTTAATAATTAAATAAAAAAAGTGGATTTTAAGACTTTTATATTTTCCGATTCAGTTAGAATAAATTACTAGACTGCATAGATTCAGTATCACTTAAAGTTTCAGAAGAAAATATTCTTTTTTGCTTTAGCTTTGTTGGAGAGTTTGTTAGTGTATTTTAAAGATCTAAATTAGTATCTACTAGTTCATTTTAAGATGCTATCTAATCTTTCTACAAAATCTTTGGGCTAAATATATATTTTTATACATTCTTTTTTTATAATTCATATTTAGTCTGAAATTCATCAAAAGAGTCGTATTCAGTAAAAGTTAATTAAGACGGAGGTTTATTATTTGACAATTTTAGTAACACTTCTCTGATTATGCAATCATTGTTATCATATATTTTAAGCTTTATTTCGTTATAATGTGCTACTTAAGGTGGGATCCCATAAATTGTTATCAGTTGATTTTCAATCTTCATACGTAACCAACTTGGTAATTATTAGTTTTTTCTTGAAAAAATGGGGAAATATTCTTGTTGACAAAGCTTACTAAAGCAGCATTAGTAAAAGTATTTCTTTTTCATATCAGCTTAAATTTTTTTTATATTATGTTCAAATAAATGTATGCATTCTCCGCTATTAGGAAACAATTTAGAGTTAGTAGGATTTATTATTCCAATAGCATCATTTATTAGATTATTAATTATTAAATTTAAATTTATATCTAACAACTCTGAAGTTTTTTGAATATTAAATTCATAATCATTTTCTAAAAAATTCTATTTAACAGCTTTTGTTAAGTTGAATAGCATTTACTAAAGCAAATTTATATTAATTTTTATTAGTGGAATAATCTGCTCTTAATTATATTTCTTCTGCTTCAATTAATGTTTAACATCTGCTAGTATATTATACCACCTATTCTTCTATAGCTTTGATGAATAAACTTTACAGTAACTCTAAATATATTAATATACTAAGCTTGTTGGTCTATTCATTTTAATTATTTCTTTAACTAATAAACCAGTTATGCAATTATATAAAACACTTCCTGGATCATTTAATTCTAATTAAAGATCTTTAGCATATATTTTCCTACCTTAATAAACAATTGGTTAGTTAGCTCTATATAAATCAATTATAAATAGCTTTTAATTAATTTATTATTAAAAATTTATATATCTTTAAAATATCCCATAACAAGGCTAATCTTATTATTTTAATTGAGTTAGTTTTTTTGAAATTTTTTGAGTAAACTTTTCTATTTATTGATTCTAATATTTTGAAAATATTTATTGTTCAACAATCGGATTAGAGAACTTCTCAATTTCACTAATTAATAAAAAAGTACATTTCTTTGTAGGGAGAGGACTTTAAAACATATCAGCCACAGAACCTCTAGAATCAATATTCTGAAGAGAAAGGTGCCTCTTAAATTCATTAAATAGTTATGAGCCTATTAAAAAAGAATCATTTATAACAATGAATTTCTAAACGAAATAACTATCCTTATATACTTATTATTCAGTACTAATATTTTTCTTATAGAATATTAAATTAAACAAAACATTCCAGTACTTGAATATACCAAAGAAAAATAATAAAGGACCTACTACTTAAATAAATAAATTTAAAAATTATTCAAATGAAATACCCGAAGCCTTAATACAAAATGAATCAATTACCCAAGAATAAGAATCAGTTGCATTTACCTTGAAACAGTAAACCCTTTAATAATCAGATCCTGAAGTTTTGATTATAAATTTAAATTACTATGGTTAAAATTAGATGTCATAATTCAAATTGGAAATAGGTTAATCAACATCATCTTCAATAATATATGCTTAGATTATTAATTCATTAAACTCAACATTGGAGTATGTATCATAGGAAAATTCAATTAGAGATTAACTGTTAATGTTAATAACAGAATTTGTGTATTGTTAATTTACTTAACTTTAGAGGCGATATTAAGGTTAAAATTCTATATCTTCTTTGATAATGAAGATGTTTGATATTTATTGATACTCAAATGAAGAGGTATATTCATTATTTACTCCATCATTTACTTAAATTTCAATAATTATTTTACTATTCTGCTTATTGTAAAAATAGACTTTTATTTTTTGCTATAAAATTTCATTTAGATTTAATATATCACCATCCAATCTTATTTAATCTTATCTGTCAGAAGTAGATGTAACTACACTTGGATAAAGCTTAGGAATGAACTTTCCATCTTTCTTATCTATTTTTATAGAAAGATTCGCTTTTTTTGAATATGATTTGATTATTTCTGAATAATTAGAAAAATCTACTATTAATGATTTTTGCAATTAAAGTAAAATAGGAGAATAAAATAAGCTTAGCTATAAAACTCTCTTAATTTTAGAAAGAGCTTCTTATGATAGATTAATTCCTTCTATATTGGAAACATTGAACTCTTCATCTGCTGCAAAAGAATCCGATATCTAGTTTAAATGGTTTAATACTCCTTTTTCTTTTAATTTTTCGAAAATTTTCTAACTTACATCTAATGGTATAATATCTAAACCAGTAATTTCATCTTTAAAGATAAATGAATCCTTATAAATCGGAAATTTTGTCTGAAAAACAATAGTATATGTTACTATATCTAAATTACTATTAGTCTAACTAGTAACCATAGATAACGATTCTTTATTTATGTTAGCAATTAATAGCATTTCATAGCTATCAAACGACATCCAAGAAGGAATACTCTTTAATATACCATTCTCTACATAAAACGCATTCATAACTTAAGAATCTTGTTATGGATATAATGGGTTTAAAGATATTTGAATTTTTTAACCTACTTTCAAAGTTTCGTCTCTGCTAATTTTTATTTATTCTATTATACCTGAACTTTATCTCACAATTTCGGAAAATTCATAATGGATAAATAAATTAGAGTTTATTTAGATTGTTCTAATCCCTCCAGAATTCAAGACAAACAAATATTTTAAGTCACTTGTTAATGAAGCAGCTGCAGAAAATTCATTTTTAAATTATAATTAGCTTATAAATTAGGGCTTATTTACATTTTATATATCAATTAAAGCTAATTATCCCCCACTTAATTAATTAGTAATAATATACTAATCTTTTTAAATTAAGTTTAAAAAGTTTGTATAACCATTAATACGAATATTTGAAATTATTACTATTTTAGGGAGTTAAGTAAGATCTATGATAGAAACTCCTTCTAGTCCTTCAGCAACAAAGCAATAGTTAGTTAAATATACTCCCTAAACAATTTATTCAGCACCAAGAGATTCCGTTTACTCTTTTATCTCAAGCTTATTTAAATCACTAATGTCTAATGAGGCAATTGATTTCGCTCTAAAAAGAATGATAATATAAGGAAACCCGTTTAAAAAGATCAAATCGTTCGATTAATCGGAAGTAATTTCAATAGGAATATCAAATGTAAAAGACTACTAAAAGGAAATATCATCTAAAATTTTGTAAAAGATAAGTTAACTAAGTACTTAGCAAACAAACATAGTTTCTTCTTTATTTTTAGCCATGGAATAAATATAAGAAAAAGAAGGAGAAGGTATCCGTTGAACTCTTTAAGGAGAAGTTTTATTAGTTATATCGTATAAATCCAGTATAAATCCATCTGGATCTTATACAGGTATCAACAAGTATTTTTCTTATCTAAATAACATTAGATTGTCAGTATAAGTTACAAATGGATATTTAATTTTACTAACTATTTATAATGGTTAGGATATTATTTACTCATCAAATTTAATTATATATAAACCCTATTTAGAACATGTTACAATTATATGCTAATCATCAGAAAGCACTTAAACTCTCCAACTATAAGGCGTATCTGTTATAGAAGATAATATAGATGATTGTTTATTGTACAAATTAGGATAGTGCATTTATAAATTTGCTTGATCTTTTTTGTAAACAAACACACTCTTCTTTGTGTATAAATATAAATAAGAGTTTGTTTTAGACAATATAATAGTCGATAATTCTTCAGATATCTAAATTTCTTAGAAAACTATGGGTTTTAAAATATTTTCAATGTCCAATATTAAAATACCTACAGATCTAGATCCTACATATAGTTATTTTTCGTTTAAATTTACTTCTAATGCTGAAGAGTAAGGAGGCTGATTCTCAATTATCCACCAATTTAATAGTGAAGCTTCTATAATTATATTACTTTATCCAATTTTAAGCTACTCCACTAACAGCTAAAGCTTAAATACAGATAGACCTTTTAAATAATTTTAAACTATCAAAACAGAATCCTTCTAGATTAATAGCATTTAATTAGGATTTACTTATTTATTTTCCGAAGCTAATCTAAAATAAACAATATTTTTAGATAGCTGCATTAATTAATAAAATTTAATTCCTTCATTAGTTCCAATACAAATCCATTCCTCATCATTAGAAATAACAATTGATTAAATTGTAATCGGATCATCTAATTAACCATATTATATAGATAAATCACTCAATGAAAGTATTTAAAATTAAATAGAATTTTTAAAAATATAAGCTTTAGTTTATTATTAATTAAGTTTTATTATATTTATTTATGATTCATGGTTGTCTTAGTATATTTTCCTCAATTAAAGATTATCTTAATCAAATTAAAGTAAATTTATTTTGTTTTGTAAGTTAACAAGAATGAAATCACCATCAGTTGATACTATAAACTTATCTTAGATTTCGAAATCAAAATTATATGTTAATATTATATTATGCGAGTTATTTTCATTAATGACTTATAGAGTGTTTTTCCCTAACTATAGAAAAAGCAATCCAGAATTCTTTCCTAATTATACATTATGATAATACTATTTAGTTATTGACGCATCAAATTTTTTGTATATGGTAGGTAAAAACAACTCATTTATTGTAGGCAATACACTTTTTTGTAAAGAAGTATGAATAATTGTTAGGATTAATAAAATAAAATAAAATATTTTTCTCTCTTTCATTTTTTTAATGAACCTAAAATTGTAGTTTATGTCTTCGAACCTTTATATTTTAAGTGTATTTATTTTACTTTTAATTACTGATTTAGTTATCATCTAATTCATAGTAAATAATTAATACTAACTAGAGTAAAAATCAATATCTTATTTAGAAAATAAGAAAAACTAGTGGAAATTTATTCCAATCTTACTAAATTACTTAATTAAAACGTTCTCCCAATCATTAAATATCTGATAAAGGTTACATTTACCATTTAGATAAATACTGAATTAATCCATACTAATTTTAAGTTTATTATTGAACTAATACATCAAATATTTTTACCCATTTTCATCCAAAATCATTCAAATAAAATAGGGAGGATAATAATAGGAATTAAATTTAATAATTATTACTGCCTGTTATTTGATTTTTTTAATTTATATAAAGGAAAACATAATGGAAAAATGAAGGAAAATATCCTCATTAAGCTGATTAAAATAGAAAAAATGTGAAAATAAAAGAATTTAAGTTTAATGACAATGTAAAATAGAAAATATTGATAGATCAAAAGATAGGTAGTAGATAGATAATTATAAAACAAAAATTAAAGTTACAATTTAATAGGAATTTTAGTAATTAAAATCAAAAATTATTATTTGGAGAAAGAGGATTAGAAGATCTGAATATTTTTCTGCTAAGTTAATAGATATTACTTTATTATATTGAAGCTGAGTCACTCTGAGATTGTGATTCTTAAATCTAAATTTAGAATTTTTAATTCTTTTTATTCTTTTAGTTTAAAATATTATTTTCTTAATTAAATTCATGGTTTGTATATTCATTCTCACTTGCTAATAATTCAAATTCTTTAGGCGATTTTAATATACTTCTCATCTTGATTTCTTCTAATAATTTGCACTCATGCTCTGATACTATCTGAGAATCAAAATTTGTATTATCTTTTGTTAAATTCAGCTCAGAATTTATTTTTTTGCTACTCAATTTTAATATAATCTCCCTGACTATGCATTCCTTATTATTAAAAACATTTATTTTTATTTAACTATAATGAGAAGAAAGGGGAGGAATTCCATAAAGAGTGATTAACTGCCTTTCAATTTTGATTTTAAGCCAATTTGGTAGTTACTAATTCTTTCTAGAAAATAATGGCACATATTCCATGTTGCATAACTTGCTTAGACAAAAAGAATTAGAATTTTTGATTTTTACATAAGCTTAAATTTTTTTAATTTAATGCTCTAATAAATGGATACTTTCACCACTGTTAGGGAATAATGAATTGTTAGTAGGGCTAGTTATTCCTAATGCATCTACTATAATTCCATTTATTATTAACTAAAGATCGATACCGAGCTAATCTTATATTTATTATAAGGCTGCTTGAGTAAAGGAATTATTTTAATTCTTATTAATATTTTTTATTATCAGAAAGAGCATTTTTTATAAGAAAAATTTATCAACATTAAAATTAGGGATAATTTGCTCTTCATTATACTTCTTCTGCTTCAAAACATATAAAGGCTCTATAATTACATTTGTCCATTAGTTTTTAGGATATTAATTATAAATTTTGCATGATTCTTTTAAATACTGATATATTATATTTGAGCGTTTGTTCAGCTTGAGTAGATCTTTAATGAGCAATCCAGATATACAATTATAGAGCACACTTCCAGTATCATTCAATTCACTTTAAAATTCATGAGGATATATGACTTTACTCTAGTAACTTATTGGTACATTTGCATTGAACAAATCAATCACAAATTATTTTACATCGATTTTCTATTAATTAGTCACATATTTTTCAAACTCTTAATAATTAGGAATATTATTTAATAATTTTTGATTTAATTATTTTATTGTTTTTCCTATTAATTAATTTATTTTCTAATTTTAATATTTAGACAATTTAGGATCATTATTTCCTTGTCCATTTTCAAAAGTACTTCCAACTTATTCTAATTTAATATTAAATCTAGAAATATTACTTCTTTTCATCTCTGGGCTTAGAGAAGGAGAATATTCTCTACTTATACTCTTTTTTAGTTTTTCATTTTTTATTAGAGTTCTTTTAAATTCATTGTAAAGTTTCTGACCGATCAAGTATGAGTCATTAACAACAATAAATTTTTAAACAAATTAAGCATTATCTGGAATTTCTTTATACCCATAAATATTTCTTCTATAATAGGTAATATTAAATAGCCTATTCCAGTATTTGAATATACCTAAGAAAAAGAGTAAAGGACCAACAATTGAAATAAAAATATTCAAGAAAATAATAAATGAAATACTAGAGGCAGTAACACAGAAAGAATCGATAACCCAAGAATAAGAATCAGTAGCATTAACACTGAAACAGTATTTCCTATTAAAATCTGAACGTGAAGTTTTAATGTAAAATTTAAACTACTGAGGAGTAAATTATATTTCAGCCATTTAATTAGTTATAGGCTCACTGCTTAATTCATCTAAAACATAAGCTTGAAGCGTGAGGTGATTAAAAACTGCATAAGAATAAGTGTCAAATTAAAATTCGATTTGGACTTGACTGTCTATATCAATACTAGAATCTGGGTATTGTCTGTTTACTTATTTTTATAACTTATTAAAGTCCTCTATTACTATATCTTATTTTAATGATAAAATGCTAGTGATTTCTGAATATTGGAAAGTAGCAATGTAATCATTATTTATTCCATCACTAACTTAAATTTAAATTTAAGCATTTAAATTATTTTTATTGATGAGGAATATTTCTATTTTTTGTTTCAAAATCTCATTTAAGCTTACTATTTCCCCTTCAAGTTTTATTTAATCTTATCTATCTGAGGTTGATGTTATTACACCAGCATAAAGTCTAGACACAAACTTTCCATCGCTTTTATTTATTTTCAATAAAAGAGAAGCCTATTTCGAATAGGAAGTTATAAATTAAGAATCGCTCTATAGATTTATTATTAGTGATTTTTATATTTAAAGTTCAATAGGAGAATAATACAAACTTTACTATAAAACTCTTTTTATCTTTAACAGGCCTTCATCTGAGAGATTAATACCATCCACTGATGATACGCTAAATTCTTCATCTTCTGCATAATAGTCAGAAATTTAGTTAATATGATTTAATATGCCTTTTTCTTTGTATGATGCGAATATTTTCTTACTCATATCAATTGTAATAATATCTTATCCATTATTTTCACTTTAATAAACAAATGAATCTTCGGAAATAACTAATTTAGTTACAAATACAACTGTTTACTTTGTGATTTCATTGGACATATCATTATTTGCGCTGCTTACTACATTCAATGAGTCTTTATTGATATTAACTACAAGAGTTCTTTCATAACTGTCAAAAGACATCCAAGAAGGAATTGTCTTTAATCTACCATTTTCTACAAAATAAGCATTAGTAATCTAAGAGCCTGCTATAGGATAAAGAGGATTTAAGGAAACTAATATAATTTACCCAACTTTAAGTGTCTGATCGGTTTATTCTAATTTTACTAATTCAATTTAACCTGTACTATATCTTTTGATTTCTTAAAATTCATAATGTATGAATATATTTGATTTGATGGGTATAGTTCTAACCCCCCCAGAATTTATCACAAATAAAAATCTGAAATCGCTAGTAAGGGAGGCTGCTGCAGAAAACTCACTCTTGAATTACAATTTACTTACAAATTCAGGCTAATTAATATTTGAAATATCTATTAAAGTCACTTGACCCCCACTAAGCTAGTTTGTAATTATATATTAATCATTCTTGATCAAATTTAAAAAATTTGTGTAACCTTTAATTCGTATATTAGAAATTATAACTATTTAAGGAAGCTAACGAAGGTCTATAACGGAAACACCCTCTAATCCATCAGCAATAAAGCAAAAATTAGTTTAATAAGAACCTTAAACAATCTACTCTGCTCCAAGGGATTCAATTTTACTAGCTATAACAGGATTTTTTATATCATTAATATTTAGAGCAGCTATTGTTTAAGCTCTAAAAAGTAAAATAATATAAGGGAATCCATCTAATATAACTAGATCATTTGTTTGGCTACCAGAAAGTGATACAGGTACATCAAATACTAGAAATTAAGTGAACTAAATGTTCCCTGATATTTCAAAGAATGTTAATTATTATAAATTTTAGCAAACGAATAATGTCTCTTAAGAATTCTTAGACATGGAATAGATATAAGTAAATGAGGATGAAGGAATTCTTTAAACTCTCTATGGTAACTTTTTATTAGAAATATCATAGATATCTAAAATGTAGCCTTCGGGATCTTGAACGGGAATCATCAGAAATTACTCTTTTCTAAAAACCATTAAATTATCATTATATGTTAAAAAAGGATACGAAATTGTACTTAATATTTCTAAAGGTTACGTTATCCTATTTTCATTAAACTTGGTAATTATTACACCAAAATTTGAGCAAGTTACAATAAGAGTCTAATTATCAGAAAGCATCTTACTTCTCCACCCATAGGGAGTAATTAGAATTGGAGACAGTATAGAAGAATGCTTGTTATATAAGTTAGGATAGTTCATCTATAAATTAGCTTAATCTTTTTTATAAATGATCACACTCTTTTTAGTACAGAGATAAAGGTAAGGATTTTTGCGAGAAAGAACTATTTGAAATATATCTTCAGATATTTAAATGAGTTGAAAGACTTTCGGCTTCAAAATATCTTAGATGTCAATAACATAGATTCCCTCTGATCTCGATCCAACATAAATTTAAGTTTCTTCCTGGTTAATTTGTAGTACATTAGAATATGGATATTAGTCTTTAATCACCCACCAATGATTTATCGGTAAATCTAACTCAATATTAGTTTTTCCTTCTTGGAATTACTAATTAAAAGAAGTTAAATCAAATATACTTATTCCTTGCCAGTAATCTTAACCTATCAAGTAAACTTAATTGCTAGTTAAAAGAATCTGATATAAATTAACATTTCTATTTAATGAAACTAAGGCTAGTTCAATTTTTGATGAATCAATCTCAGTAATTTTGTGGAAAAAGACTCCTTCAGCATCTGCACTGATGCAGACCCATGAATCATCTTTAGAAATCTCCATATCAAGAATTTACTAAGCTTTATCTAAGTATCCTTACTAAATTTAGAAAGTAGATATGGTTATTATTTAAAATTTTAGCTGATCTCTGAAAAGAAAGATCTTATCTTATTTCTTATTAAGCTTAAAATAATTGATTTGAGATTCCTAAACATCTTAATAGATCTTTGTCATTGATTTTTTCTCCTAATTCCACCTAGATATTGTAAGTCTGTTTTGTATTATATCTATTAGGTATTGTCCATCATCTGTCACTAAAAAATTATTACTCAAATCTTAATCCTGCTTATATTCATATACCACTTCATGATTATTGTTTTCATCTAATATTTTGAGGGATTTCTATCCATACTTGAAGTAAACTAATCCTTAAGTATTTGCTATTGAAATTCTCTTAAAATTTTAATCTATTGATGGAGAATCGTACCTCTTAAATATTGTTGGCACAAATATTCCACTTATAGTTTGAGTAGCTCTAGTGAGCTGTATTTCTTAAGTTATAATAATTAATACTAAAGAGCTTAAAGCGAATAGGTTATTTTTTTTAAACCTGTGATTCATTTGTAACTATTAGAATTTTATGTTTATTTTTTTTCTTTTTCTTAATTTATTCCTTTTGATTAATAATTCCTTTAATACCTCATTCTTAACCTTTAAAGCAATAGAATATGGAATTTCAGTGAATAATAAAATTAAAAATTTCAATTAAAGCAGATTCTTATTCAAACAAATCAAACAAAATCTATTGATCAGTGATTTACTCATATTAATTTTTATTTAAATATGTGGTTTTCTTTTCTAATTTTATTTACATAGGATTATTTGAAAAAAGCTTGTTCAATAAAACTAGCGATAAAATAGGTAGGTCTCCACTCATTTGATTACAATTTTTTAAAAATCATGAAAAATTCCAATAAAAAACTAAATTTGAGTGATCATTTATTTAGTTATTACAAACTATTAATTCCATAATAAAATTTAATGGACTTAAATAAAATGTAAACAGGATTTATATTTATCAAAAAGATTTAGAGTATGAAAGATTAATCATTATGATTCACTTAAATTTAGTTAGAGGGTAAAATTAAGTCCCTCCTCTAATCCCACTCAGCCATCTATTCTATATTTAAATTCTTATATTAACATATTCTATTAGGTTAATCTTCCATTTGATGGCAGTTTTTAAATTATTAATATATAAAATAATTATTTGAAGAACATTATTTTCATCTATTTATTATCTTCAAATAAAGAGTTTTAAGTTTTCTTTCTCTTTAAAAATGGAATTCTTCAACTAATTTTCTATAATATATTTCTAAAATACTAAGTTATGTTTGTATTTAATTCTGCCATTATTTATTTACATTAATTGAACTTTATTAATAAAAACTAAAAATGTAAGCTGAGAAAAGCAATTAATCTAGTGAGTCAGCATTATTTTAAGTAAATAATAATTAAATACAGGTATATTAATATGTTATAGACTCCAATCTAAATTTCTCGAATTTTAAGATTACAGTATTCACCAAATATTTTTAAGTTATGCTTAAAGCTTAGCTTGATTTCCTTGAATTAGAATTTTAGGGGCTTATTTACTTCTTTTTGCGTTTATGCTAAAATTCTCTTCACTAGATAATAATTAAATTCTGTTTAAAAGAAAGGTTAGAAATTATGGATTTCTTAGCATAAGGAGATTTGATTATATCAAAGAATTGATTTAAATAAATCGACCCATTAGTGTGTTTGTAACCAAAGCTAAATAAATAAAGATAAATTATAATTAAAATAATCACTAAATTAAATACTCTCAATTTTATTATAAAACAAATTTATAGTCATAGTTTTTAGATTTAAATATATTTCTAGACTTATTTTTCTTGTTTTTACTTTACTTTTATAAACTCTAATTGGTTACAAGTTATTTGATTATTTTTTTAAATCTCTTATTACTACTTTAATTTTAATTTCCATCTCAATTAAGATTGATTATTAGGATAAATTAATGATTTTAGAAAATTTTGATGGGTAAATTACTGTTATAATCTTTACTAAAGAAGTTTTAGTGTGATCATTACTAAACTATTAACTATCTTATTTATAAAAAAATGGACATTATTTATTATTCCTATATTTCTGCATTTCTTCATCAATTAAACACCCTCTCAAAATCCCAAATTTTTATCCCTTATCCCAAAAGATTTATTTTGTAAAAAAATTCTTAATTAATAAGGATTTGCAGCATAAAAATAAGCTAATTTCTTAAAGTTAATTGTAATAAAAGGCATTTCTTCTTTTTCAATAAATAATAAAGTAACTTAATGCTAAATAATCATTATAAAATATAGATAATATTAGTATTTTCAAAGTAGAATTTACTTATTTTTATTTAATATAAGTATTTAATTAATATCTATTATTAAAAGTAATTATAAAATTAATGTTTAATAGATCAAATATAGTGATGCTTAAATTGATAAAAAATATTCACTATTAAAGGAACGTTCTCCTATCTAAACAAGAGTTCAGACTGAGGATATAACAATATAAAGGAATTTTAATCAATTTATTTGAACCTAAATAAAGAAATTTTATAGTATATAAATTTTTATTAATTAAAAGCTAGTAAAAAAATAAACTTTTATTTATTACATCACTTCTGATTATTTTGATTTAAATAATTAGTCTATAACTTTTATACTTTAATTATACTTTTATTAAAAGCGCATGTTAAAGGTAAAAAAACTTAAATTATAGTTATTTCTTTCTTAGGAAAACTAAATTTATTCATTTTAATTTTAAATAATACAATTTTCTTCTATAAAAATGATATTATACGCTAATTTAGGTAATAACTGATAGTATAAAATTAAAATTTCGATTACTAAAAACATTTTCTTCAACATAAAATTCAACTATTTATTATTTTTCTTTATAATTTGATAATATTATTTTGCATTTTCAAATAGAGAGTAATATAAATATTCATAGCAGAAATTCAAAAAAACTCTTAAACTTTTATTATTCCTATTTCTATGCTCAATTTTGGATTAAATCATTTGGTTATCTAATAAGAGTAGAAGCTCTGCAAAAAAATTTTATTGATTTTTTAAAAATAGAATAGTAAATTTTATTTTTTGTTTGATAGTATTGATGTTAATTAAGAATTTAACTTGAAAAATTAATATTAATTCGATTTAAGCTTTCAATCAAATATTTTATGATGATGAATGGAAAAATATAATAAAAAAGAGCTATTTCTTAATATTTATCTAATGAGTGAATTTTTAATTACTCCTTTTCAAAAATTTTCTAAAAATGAAATTTATTTATTTGATAAAAGACTGCTAATCAATACATTACCCTTACCTAAAATTCGAATATAATCAAATTAATTAATAAATATCTCCTACTTAACTCAAAAAGTGAAATTTAATGTCATTATAAAGTAAAGTTAAGCTTATATATTAATAAATTTATTATCTTTACGAGGGAATAGTAAATGAAAATTTGAAGTTTTTCTTAACAAATTAAAGATAGATTTCTAAAAAAATAAAAAACTCAAAATAATAGAGTTTTATAAATATGCAAATTTGCTTTATCAAAGTAAGACAAAAACTAATTAGTAGGTATTCAAGTTTTACACTAGGTTGATGAAACTCTATTTAATTAAATTATAGATTATTATCTCAGATAAGTAAATAATAATTTTGTAAACTCGAATATTCAGTACTACAAATTTTTCTAAAATATTGATATTAAATTAGTAAAGGAGGAAATTATATAATTAAATATTTTTTCAACCTAATTACTAGACGATTAAATTTTCAAAGATAAGATATTTAATCTATCATGTTTGGAAGTGAGCTAATTTGAAACTAATAATAGTTTGATTTTTCTATAAATTTTGAAATATAATGTTAAAAGAAGTAAGATATAATTTATTTTACTTAGTAAGTGAGAGTAATTTTAAATTTATATCTAGATAAATCCTCTAAAATTGTTTATCATTTTGCTTAAATTAAGTAAATGATATTTAAGATTAAGAAAATAGAAAAGTTAGAAATTTTTATAACTAGAACTATTACTTCAAGAAAATTAATTTGTGATGATTATTCTATTAAACTTAATTAATCATACTAGAAGTTTTCTCAGCTAAGATAGCTGTAATAATTTTTTTTTGAGTAAAAAATTAGTAATTATATTAAAAAGAAACAAAAAGTAAATGAAAATTTACTATCTTTTAGCTTTACAAATTATTTAGCAGATAATATTACAATAAGTTTTTGGCAATATATTACCTTAAAATATAAGAAGAGATGATTAAATTCTGTATAGGAATGAAATAAAATCAATCTTAATTGAATAAAAAGTGAATGATAACTAAACCTTAATATATATTTACTCTGAAGAATTTAATAATTTGCTAGGTCAACTATGTGAAGTAGTCATTTTGTTTGATTTACAAAGAATGAAGTAGTAATTTTTTTAGCTATTTAGATACTAAAAATAAATAAATAATTATTTTATAGCTATATAAAGGCAAAAATTTTCGATGGTAATGGGTTACTCCTTGAGACTAATCTTAATTATGATAAATAAATATCCTTTGAACAAATAATTTAAGAATCTCCCATGTTTATTAAGATAGAATTTGCAAATTAAAGTATGATAAAAGTAGCAATTTAATAAATAAAGTAATTTTAGTTAAACATTAGATTTTATAATATTTATTAATAAATATAAAATAGAATATTTAGTTTGTAATACCAATTAAGTTCTGAATTAGATTAGTAAAAGAAATTTTCCTTTCGAATTTTATAAGGGTGTGAGGAATAAGAATATTATAACCCAATTTACCAATCTTGTAAGCCATGTCATGAAAGATGTAAAGGATGCACCGATTACTAAGTGTGCTTAGATTGTGAAACTAGATCAATGTCTTTTAGGAGATTTGATTAATTAGCTAATAAATCGTGTGGAGACTGCCCTGAAGGTTAAAAAACAAATAATAGTAATTAGTGTTAAGGCTGTTCTAAAACATGTTAATGTAATACTGATGGTAATAAATGCATTTCATGCAAGAACAAGAATATAGATAAATTAAATTTACTAAATAATAATTGTGAACCTTGTGATATATAAAATGGATATTTTATAGATGGTTAATAGTGTAAAAAATGCCATCCTACATGTTAAACTTGTAAAGGAACTGAACAAACTGACTGCTTATCATGTATTAATCAATTAAAAATGTACGAAGACAATACCTGTTAGTTCAATAAATAAAATCCTGATGACTGTAAAGTTAATTTTTATAAAGATAAAAACAATAATTGTGTCTAGTGTATAAAAGATGGGTAATTTATTTAAAAGAAAAATTGTTTAGAATGTGAAGCTAGTTTGAACTGTAAAAGATGTCTTTCCATAAATAAATGCTCAGAATGCTATTCTAATGGATCATAAAAGTATTTGCTGGAAGGAACAAAATGCACTGATTGTTCTCAAAATGGTTACTATAAGAATGAGTTAATTTAATCATAGTTTACATGTGATCCTTGTATTCAGAATTGTGATCAATGTAATAATTCTGCCAAATGCCTTAAATGTAAATAAAATTACTATTTACTATAAGATAACTAAACTTGTAGCTAATGCTAATAGGATGAATATTACATTGATAAATCAGGTACATATTGCAAAAAATGCCCATCTGAAAAAAATTGCAAGATTTGCAATAGTGAAGAGAAATGTACTTAATGTAAACCAAACTCTTACTTATTTAATTAGGATTCATGCATTTTGTGTAATGAAGGATTTTATAAAGATTCTACAAAATGCTATAAATGTATAGATAATTGTAATAAGTGCTCTAATATTTCTACTTGTGATTAATGTAATGATAATTACTATTTATTTAATGGAGGTAAAGAGTGTATACCTTGTACTGAAGTAAGATAATTTAAATAGAATAAAACTTGCGAATTATGTAACATTTCTTGTTCTAAATGCTCGGGTAAAACTGAAAATGATTGCTTAGAATGCAGAGATCCTTAAGAATTTGTTTATAAGGGAAAATGTGATAAATGTAGGAGAGATGGAGTCTTTTCAAAAGACAAAAAATGCTTTGATTGTGCAACAAATTGTAAATCCTGTATTGGGATTGAAGTCAGTTAATGTACTGAATGTATGTAAGATTATAGTTTTATGTAAGACAAGTAATGCTAGATATGCTCAAAAGATAAATATTTTACTAATAAATAAGGGTATTGTTTAAAGTGTCATGATTCTTGCTAAAAGTGTACTGATGAAAAGGAAATATCTTGTACTTCATGTATAGATAATTTATCTTTTGATCTTTAAGACTAAAGAAAATGTAAACCATGCAATAAATTAAGTGGTTATTTCGTTAATGATTAAAATGAATGCATAAAATGTGATTCCTCTTGTAAAACATGCAGCGGATAAGACAAAACTTAATGCATCTAATGTAAAGATGGATTTAGCTTTTATAAAGGAATATGCTAGATTTGTGAAATAAATAATTCATATTTTATAGATGAAAATAATTATTGTTTGCAGTGTGATTCTTCATGTAAAACTTGTTCTAAAAAAGCAGATAATTGTACAAAATGTAATGATAATCTAAGCTTTCCCTCAGGAAAATTATCTAAAAAATGTATTTCCTGCAATTTAAGTGAAAATAAGTATGTTAGGAATCCAGAAAATGAAAATGTTTGTGAAGATTGCCATGTAAATTGTAACGGTTGTACAGGATCTTCAATAAAAGATTGTGTGAAATGCAAACTTAGCTATTCTTTTAATAGTAATAATCGATCTTGTGAAACTTGCAATACAGAAAAAGATAGAAAATATGTAGATAATGATAATTATTGTAGAGATTGTGATCCTAAATGTAGAACATGTACTGGTCCAGGTGAAGGAGAATGTAAAGAATGTGTAGAAGGTTTTCTTTTTGATGATAATAATATTTGCATAAAGTGTCCCACCGAACACTTCTACCCAACAAATTATAAATACTGTAAAAAGTGCAATAATACTTGCCTTACATGTAATGGTGAATTAGATACTAATTGTTTGACATGTGGTAAAGATTTAATGCTTCATGAAGAAGATGGTAAGTGTAAGACTTGTAATCTATAAAATGGATATTTTATTTATGAAGATAATAACATAAATAAAAATATTTGTAAAAGATGTAATACAGAATGTAGAACTTGCAGTGGTTCATTGAATACAGAGTGTAAAGAATGCTTTAACTAAAATTTTTAAATAGATTTTGAAACTAAAATCTGTTAGAAATGTTAAATCGAAAATGGATTCTTCAAAGAAGGTGTCTTCTGCAAAAAATGTCACCCGACATGTAAAATATGTGAAGATGCAGATAAAATGAAATGTAATTAATGTGCTGAAAGTCCTATTAAGCTATATTTTAGAGAAGGAATGTGCTAAAAATGTGAAGAGTCGGAAGGTTATTATGTTAATGATGATAAAATTAACTGTAGTAAATGCCATACTGATTGTAAAACTTGCTTTGGCAGCTCATAAAAGTAATGCAAAACTTGTAATGATGGATAAAACTTATTTTCAGATGGAACTTGTGGAACATGTGATGTTAAAAATAAATTCTTCAAAGATGGTATTTAATGCTTACCATGTAACATTGAATGCAAGACTTGTAATGGATTAACGAACGTAGAATGCTTAAGCTGTGAAGATAATAAATTTCTACTTACAGAAAATGGAAAAAAAACTTGTTCCAATTGTTTAATTTCTTAATCATTTTTTTAAGATGGTACTAATTGTAAAAGATGTGATTCATCTTGTTTAGAATGTAAGAGTTTATAAAAGAATGGTTGTACTAAATGTAAAGATACTTATTTTCTATATGAAGATGGTACTTGTTAACCTATTTGCTAGAAGAATGAAGGTTATTTTTAATAGGGCTAAAATTGCATAAAATGTGATTAAACTTGCAAAGAATGTAAAGGAAAAGGGCCAAATGAATGTGAATTGTGCTATGATGAAAAAAAATTATTTTCTGAAGGGAATTGCGGGGATTGTCCTATAAATAATAATTATTTCATAAAAGATAGGTTATGTCTACCCTGTCATAAATCATGTAAAACATGCTCAGATGGAAGTGATAAAGGATGTAATGATTGTGCTTCTAATTTATATAAATAAAAAGATTAAACATGTAAAGAATGTGATTAAAATAAAGGTGTGTATATTGATAAATTAGATAGAATTTGTAAACAATGTAATGAGGCTTGTTCTATATGTTCTGGTGGAAGTGAATTTGATTGTATAGTATGTGCAAGTAGTAGAAAATTTTATAGTGCTAAAAACTAAGCTTAGAAAACTTGTATCAAATGTTTAGAGGATAATAAATAATTTGTAAATGGTGATAGGTGTTTAGATTGTGATATATCTTGTAAGACCTGTAATGGAGTATCTGATACTCAATGTGAAGAATGTGATGATAATTTATTTAAACATCAAGATAACAGATGCAGGCTATGTGATACAACCCTGAATTTTTATAAAGTAGGCAAATCATGTATCATGTGTGATTTATCTTGCAAGAAATGTGAATTTGATGGCTGTAAAGAATGTATAAATCCATTAAAATTTAAGGAAGGAGTCTGTACTAAATGTAATTAATTTGATGGGTATTTCATATAAGGACTTGATTGCCTAAAATGTGATTAAAGTTGCAAAGAATGCTCTGGTCCTACCAATAAAGATTGCTTACTTTGTCCTGAAGGTAAATATTTCAAAAAAATTGATGAAGATGACCCAAATTCCTAAAAAATATGTGAAAGTTGTCCAATCAATAATGGCTTCTTCATTTATGGAAAAGAATGCATTAAATGTCACGATTCTTGCTAAAATTGTAGCACTTCAGACGAATTTAGCTGTTTAACTTGTAAAGGTGAGTTTAAATTTAGAACAAATAAGACTTGCTAAGAATGCCCAATAGAAAATTTTTTTATTAATGAAGACTATTGTTTACCATGTTTTGGAGATTGTAAAACTTGTACAGGATCTTAATCTAACCAATGTATAGTATGTAAAGATGGATTAAATAAATATGAAAAGGATAATATTTGTATGAATTGTAATAAAGATCATTATTGGATTTCAAAGGATGAAGATCATAAATGTTATGATTGCCATCATTCATGCAAAAAATGTAATGGTAGTGGAAAAGAGAATTGTACAGAATGTGAACCTCCATTTATGTGGTTAGGCAAGATATGTGATTCATGTCCAAAATCTAAATTTTATCAGATAAAGAATGAAAATAAATGTGAGCCTTGCCATGATTCTTGTGAAAGATGTTCTGGTAATTAAAATACTGAATGCTTACAGTGCAAGGATTAAACTAAATTCCACAACATGTATATAACTGAAAATGGTATAGAAAAATAAATGAGATTATGTAAATAATGTTAAATTAATTAAGGATTTTTCATTAAAGGAGAAGATTGCTTAAAGTGCCATAGTAGCTGTTAGACATGCCTTGATTAATCAGAAAATAAATGTACTACTTGCCCTAAAAATAAGTATTTATTTGAAGATGGTACTTGTAAAGATTGTCCTGATGAAGAATATTACAAAGTAGAAGAAAATGGAATTAGCTTGTGTAAAAAATGTTATTCAACTTGTTTAACTTGCTCTTCTTTTGGAGATAATAAGTGTGAAAAATGTAAACCCGATTTATATAAAAATAGCTCTGATTAATGTGAGAAATGCAATATAGAAGATAAGTTTTATATTAAGGGAGAAAGATGTGAATAATGTAATAGTACATGCAAATCTTGCAAAGATGATACTACTTAAGGTTGTATAATATGTGATTCAGAACTTTATAAAATGCCTGATAAAACTTGTAGCAAATGTCCTAAATAAAACTATTTTAAAGAAGAAGAATATTGTAAATAATGTGATTAAAGTTGTGAAGAGTGTGTAGGAGAAGGAAAACATTAATGTACAAAATGCACAAGTGGATATACAATTTGGAAAAATTCTAATAATATTCAGTTTTGTGTAAAATGTGAAGAAGAAAAAAGAGACCATTACATAGAAGGATTGTTTTGTAAACCCTGTCATTCAACATGTAAAGAATGCACAGGAGGAGATTAATCTATGTGTAAAAAGTGTATTGATGGAAGATATTTTAAAAATAAAAATGAATAAGGGGAAGGACATTGTGAAGAATGTATTGGATCTAATTTTGTAAATAAGGAATTCTGCCTTAAATGCCATTAAAATTGTGATACTTGTAGCGGAGGTTCTTAATCTGACTGCAATTCTTGCTCAGGTTTACTTAAATTTAATCATAATAAATCATTGTGTATAAATTGCAATGTTTAAAATGGGTAGTATTTATCAAATGAAATTTGTTATGATTGTGATAAAAGCTGCAAAACTTGTAAAGGGCCAACTAATAAAGAATGTTTGACTTGTATTGATGATTTATATTTTTTCTAGGAGGATGATTATACTAAAGATAAATGCAAACAATGTCCAAATGAAAACTACTATATAGAACCTACTTTAGGGAAAGAGTGTCTAAAATGTGATGATTCATGTTTAACTTGTAAACCAGGATTACCAAAATAATGTGGGAAATGTAAATAAGGACGAACTTTTATGCCTGATGGTACTTGCTAAGTGTGTCCAGCAGAAGGGTTTTTTGTGAAAGATGAAAAATGTTAAAAATGCGATAACTCATGTAAAAAATGTGAAGAAACTGCCACTAATTGTACAGAATGCCATCATAATGAATTTTTTGATGTTCTTGATAACAATAAATGTAAAATCTGCGATATAGATATCGGAAGAGTTGTAATGAATAATAAATACTGTGATAAGTGTGATAAATTTTGTCAAATGTGCAATGGCATTTCTTCATTTAATTGCTTAAGCTGTATAGATAAATACTATTTTAAAGAATTTAAAGATCCAGTAGACACTTAAATCATTAAAAGAAAATGTGATATATGTGAAGAAGATAATGGTTGGTTTATTATTGGAAGTGAAGAAGGTAAGAAAGAATGTAAATAATGTCACAAAACATGCTTGAAATGTGATGGAATATTAAGTACTTAATGCAAAAAATGTTAAGATAACCTCTATTTTAGAGATGGATTGTGCCAAGAATGTAATGAATAAAATGGATACTTTATTAAAAATTAAAGAGATTGCTTGAAATGTTCTTAGAATTGCTTGACTTGCAGTGAAATCGAAAAAGAAAAATGCTTAACTTGCATAAAGGATACCTATTTTATCTAAAATACTTCAGAATGTTAGCCTTGCAATATTTAAAATGGATACTTTTTAGAAGGTAATAGATGCTTTAGTTGTGATAAATCATGTAAGACTTGCAAAGGAGGAAAACCTGAAGATTGCTTAGATTGCTAAGATAAATTAAGTTTTTTATAAGGCCTTTGCTAAAAGTGTGATACAGAAAATAAATATTATATAGAAAAGCAATCTAATAGATGTATTTAATGCCATGAAACTTGCTAAACTTGTAGCGGGAGTGGAATCACAGAATGTACTAAATGCATAGATGATTTAACATTTGATGATCGAAATAATTGCATTAGTTGCCCATAAAATGGATATTTTATAAATAATTCTAGGTGTATAAAGTGTGATGAATCATGTCTTCACTGTAATTCTCCAAATAAAACTGGTTGTACTGAATGCTAACCTTATCTTTTCTATTGGCCAACTTAAAATTTATGTAAGACTTGTGATGAATCTGCAGGAAATTTCATAAAAATAAGCTAATAATAGGGTAGGCTATTAAATTAAATTTGCCTCAATAATGATGAAGAATGTTTAAAATAAGAATAAAATAAATTTATTAAAAGTAAGCATTATTATTTATTATTAAATTTCATAATTATATTCTAAATATTCATAAATCTCTATTATATAAATGAAAAGTATTATAGGAAAAATACATAAATCAAGAATTAAGCTTTAATTTTACTAATTTTAAGCATAATGAAGTTAGAATACTTCAAGAAAAAAGTGATAGTAAAGTGACTAAGCTATTAGCTAGATAATGTTTACAGTGCCATGAGGATTGTAAAACATGTAGAGATGAAAAATAAAGTAGTTGTATTGAATGTAAAGATATTTATTCATTTAGAAATGAATAGAATATATGTAAGAAATGTCATATTGATTGTAAGTTATGCAATGGTGAATTATAAATTAATTGCTTGGAATGTAAGTAGCCAAATTTATATATCACATTACTAGGTACTTGTGGATCATGCTTATCCAACCAATTCATTAGTGGAAATTATTGTAGAAATTGCTCTAACAATTGCTTAAAATGCCATAACTTATCTGTTTGTCTTTTATGCGGAGGTAAGACTCATTTAAAACAAGATGGAAAATGTGGTGAATGTGATCAAAATGAATATATAGATATAGAAAAAAACAAATGCATGCCTTGCCATAACACTTGCTTGAGTTGTACTGGCAAAGAAAACACATAATGTTTGCAATGTAAAGACGGATCATTGAGATTAAGAACTGACTCTAAATTATGTGGAAAATGTGATTCTAATTAATTTTATGATAATATTAAATGCTATGATTGTCACAAAGACTGTGAAACATGTACAGGAGAGGGAGATAGTATTGATGAATGCATTTCTTGCATAGATAAATCAAAATATGAATGCGATATTAACCATCTCAATTATTTTTCACAAATATATACAAGATAGAAATGCGAAAAGAAATGTTTAAAATGCCACCAGAATTGTACTCAATGTTTTGGAGAATAAAGTAATTAGTGTATGAAATGCAATAGAATGATACTCCAAAGTAACTATTCATGTTCTAAGACTTGTCCTGAAAGACAATTCTTTGATGATTCTTAACCAGATGAAGTTAAATGCACTAATTGTAGTAGCCATTGTAAAGAATGTTAAAATATAAATTAATGTTTGATATGTGATGAGCAGTATACTCTTTATGATGGATAATGCTTCAAATGTTCTATGCATCAATATTTAGGTAATAATATTTCTCGATTCTTTTTTTCTAGAGATCATTTTTACCCTTAAATGGTAAGAGTAAAATTAAATTGTTTACTATCATTGTGAAAGATAGAAGGGTAGAATATTATTCTACTTTGTTTATAAAAATTGATCTTATATTAATAGGCTTGTAACCTTAAATTATTAGGTAGGAAGAGATGATAGTGGTAAATATAAAAGCAAATTAAAATTTTATTCTTGTCTTACTTTCAATTTGTAAAGAAAGAATAAGAAGATAAAAAGGAAATTTTTTAATACAGTTCTATCCTCTTCAATAGAAAATTTATCATAACAAATAAATTATTCATTCAAACTTCTTTTCATTATTTTCCACTGATTTTATAATCTATTTCTGCTACAACTTTGCTTTTGCTTCTTCAATTATTATTAGTTTTACATCATCTTAGTCCTATCTTAGCCATAGCACATAATTTTAATTCATGAATTACAATAAATAATAATCAATCTTAACCATTTGTCTCTTTCTAAAATGAGATCTCTCAACAAAAAAACATAAAAAATTCATGTTTATCAATTTCCCATTTCAGAAAATATTAACATTTAAAGGCTAATTTAAAATAAATATCGCATTTTTAACTAGTAATTTCTTTATTTTCTTAAAGTTTTTATCTTAAAAATACTTTAAGTTTTATATTTGAAGAGAAAAATTCTTTTATATTATAACAAAAAGATTTTAAATAGAAAAGTTATTATCAAATAATAATAGCAGCTCTTTAAAAAAGTAATTGTTTATCAATTTTGAATTCTTCTTTGAAGTTGATAGATTACCAATCAAATTATCTTCTAACTGTAAACTGTTCACCTTTACCAAATTAATTCAAAAAGATCCTTTGGATTACTTCAAATTTTAAAAAAGTGAATAAAAGAAGAGGAAGGTGAGATATTAGTACTGGCTGAAATTTTTGTAAAATAAAAAGATACAATTTTAAGTACTTTTTATTTAAATTCATACTTTATGTGAGAATATTAGCTAAATGATTTGAGTTGGAATAGTTTTGTAAATAAATTTTTATTATTATCAATAATGAAGAGATATATATTCTATGCTTCTAAATAAAATAAATGTTATTTACCTTATTAATTTTAACTCTACATCATCTATTTATTTAAATTCAGAAATAAAATTTTTTGGTTCTACAAACTTAAGAAAGTATTCCTCTACAATAATCAAATTATTTAGTAAATAAAAATATATATTTATTAAAAAATAAGACTTTCCCCCGCTAGAATTTTTCTAAATAGTTTATCACATTAAGTTGGTTACCAAACTATTTCATTTTAAGAAGAATTATTTAATACAATTTATTTCTATTCATTAGGAATTGATATAAAAGTATAGGTATATATTTGAGAAAATGTGGCCAGTTTATAAGAAATTTTATAAAAACTAAATCAGCACAAATATTTTTAATACATTAATAAGTTCTTTCTATCTTTTTAAGAGAGATTTTAACAATTTATCCAATAAACTTATAAATTCTTACACTCAAAATTTTTTCAATTTTTAATTTTACAATTTACAATTAATGTATATTTACGTCATTATTCATACTATTTAAAAAAAATTTATAGGTATTTTTATAGAACCAAGATACTGTATATATAATTTTATATCTTAAGTTAATAAAATACCTATTATCCATAAATTTTTCTCTTACTTAAAGGAGAATGACCACTAACTTTTAAATGCTCCTATAAAATATTTCAAAAGTACATATATTATTTTATTCAATAGATAAGTAACTTAAATAATGTTTGGAATGTCACAATGATTGTCTAACTTGTTTCACATCTGGTAATTAAGGCTGCAATGAATGCCTAGATCCAAATAAATTTTTAGATCAAGACAATTTTTGTGTGAATTCTTGTATTGAAGATTACATCAAGAACGAGAAAACAAGAAAGTGTTAAAAGTGTAAGTATCAAATAAATGCCCTAACTCATGAATCAATTTGTCTTGTAGATTGCAAGAAGAATCAATATTTAGATAGATTAACCTCAATATGTAAAGAATGTTAAAATAATTGTTCCGAATGTGATTCCCTTTCTTATTGTACAGCTTGTATCTAGTAACATTATTTTAGTAGCAATAAACAAGAATCTTGTAGAAAATGCGATACAGGAGAGTATGTGAATACTTAAAATATTTGCACAATATGTTATTATCCCAATTGTTTAGAATGTGACTAGCACTATTGCACAAAATGTTAACACGAATATATCATGAATGAACAAAAAATTTGTGATTATGACATACGCTATAATTATTATGAATGCATAGGACTAAATAAATATGATGGTAGTTGTGAAAAAGAGATTAAGATGATTGATTAAACTGATTTTTTGTTAAAATTATCTACTATATCTTCCTATACTATGCATTTAGTATCATTAGTTTTACTTAAATCTGGCCCACAACTTTCTTATACCATTCAAATATAATAATAAATAGGTAATAGCTATTTCATTAAACATTAATTAAAAACATTGAGTCTTGGACCAACTTTCTATGAATAGAATTATTAGCTTAATATACTCTCAATATTACCTAACCCATTAAGATATATTCCTTCATATGAATAATACTTTCATTCAAATTATGTTAATTCATTCTCAAATATAGATTTTCAAAATAAACAGTAGTAGTAATATTCTAGTGTCTATAGTTAATCCTAAAATTAAATTAATAACTTAAATTAAGATTAACATAATATGAATGGAGCGTAATAGCAAAAACCAATTATAAACTAAATCCCTTCCCTAGACAATTTTTAGAATGAAGAGTAAATATCAAGCCATAGAATTCTTAGTTAGAATAATCTTTTGTAAAATGAACTTAAAGGATTATATTCATAAGATTTTAGCAAATATTTTATAGATAGCTTTATTATTTACTGCTTTTTAATGGTATTAATTGTAGTATTCTATACTATTTTATATTTTTTGAGAACACATAAAGAGTGGATTAGAGATCTATTTATTAATAGATATAGATTTATTATAAGGGTTTAGTAAATCTTTTCTAATTTCCTACTTTTTAGTATATTCTAGTCCTATTAATTCTTCAATTTATCTACAATGACTATTATCGATTGGATAGGTATTTCCATTCAAATAGTCTACATACTCTTTTATTCATACTTCAATTTCCTGCTATTTAAAAGAATTAGAGTTTATAATAGAAAATTCTTTGATGAAAATGAAACTAAATTCTATATTGTTCTTATAGAAGGGATAGTCACCGAAGTAACTTATAATAAATATTTTTGGTTTTACTTTGAGCTTAGAAAGATTCTTAATATACTATTCTAATTTTTGATACCATTATAAAATGTATCACTATTATTAATATTCATTAATAATCTGCTTTTTTTAGCATTCCTGCATCTTAGAAAACCTTTCATAATAAAATCTGAGTTAATTTATTATACTTTTATTGAATCCTTGAATTGCCTTAATAGTATGTTCTTATGCATCCTATTTTTCTATCAAAGTAAAGAAGTCTGCTGGATAATAATGGTTAATTTAATTTTACTTAACTTATTAATTCTAATATAAGCTATATATTCTTTAGGTAGAAGTTTATACATTAAATTTTTTAAAGTGAGATTTATGATAACAAAAACAAGTTATACAGATATAGATAAGAAATGGAAAGAAATTAATAATAACTTTAAGAAAAAGAGATGCAAATTCAAAAATAATAACAATTCTTTTGCTCATAATAATTAAGATAAGCTAAATAGCACGTTTGATTTAAGCTTTTAGAACCACTCTTCTGTTATTCTTGAAGAATAATCAAATAATATACAAGATCTTTCTATTAAATGGAAGATGAATCCAATTAAAGTAAGAGAGATTGCACTTTCATAATTAAATAGTTGAAATAAAGCATTAAATTACTTTGTATATTTATTGATTGTAATTAATCTTTTAGTATTTTATCACATTAATAAATCTTGTAATTTAATATCACTATTATTCCTTTTTACTTTCATTGTGTATTTCTTATTTCAATTTCTTTTATATATTATAATTCTTTGCTTTTTTTTTTTTAGATTTCATCAATTATTTTATTGTTTAATCTGAAATTAATTTTGATTTACTTCTCTCAAATTAAATTTTCAAGGATACTGGTTTTTTATTTAGCTTTTTTCCCATTTCTAAGTGTTGTGATAATTTATGTGGTTATAATTAAACTTAATTTATCTTTATTCATATTATTTATTTTTTTTCTCTCTCTGCATGTTTTGAAAATGTACATACAAAGTAAATTTTGGTAATTAATTTTTACTGAAAAAATTTATATACAAAAAAAAAAGCGAAACAAACTAAGATATGCAAAATTTAGTCTTTAAAATTTTATTCTGTTTATTGAATTTTTAGCTAATAGAAATAGGTAAATTTTTAAGTCCTTAAAATTTTAAATATTAATTCAATTTTTTTAAAGTATGTGGATTTTTTAAATCTTAAGAATTAACTTATTACAAATACCAATAAATTGATTTACCTCCACATAAATTTTCTGAAGAGTAAGATATTTATTGCAATATTCAAATCACTTTTGGACATGAGCTTCATCAATAAATGTAAATTAAGTTTATCATTCAAAAATTAATATTAAGATAAACTAAATATTTTTTATAGGTTCAAATTAGCTTCATTATAAATTTAGAATGCTGATTAGCTTGATTTATATTTGAAAGAAGATTAAGGAAATATTTTATTTAAGAGAACCAACTTCTAAATGGAAATAATTATAAATGTTGTTTTGTCTTATAATGATGATGACTTGCAAGATAAAATACCTATACTTTAATTTGAGTACATTTTCTTTTAAATTTTAAAATAAAACAAAAAAATAATATTACCCTTAAATAAAGATTAAGATGCCAATAGGAATAATAGGGAAAGTTTTAAAAAAGATTATTATAGTCCTGCACAGGGAATACTTATTATCAGGCAGTTTATTAAAAATGTTTGAATTGTGGCTAGTATTGTAATGGTTGTACAAATTATTATTAATGTAATGATTGTATATAAAAAGATATCACAGGGAGATATGATTACCTTTATGATAAAACTTGTGGATCTTGCAACGATGGTACTTCTTCAGGGACTTGGACAAATGTATGCAGTGGTTGTTCAAATAAATGCACATCATGCTCAAATAGTGGTAAAATATGCAATGGTTGCAAAGATAGCACTCTAAAAATTAACGAAGAGTTGGCCACTTGTTAATCATGTGATACAGCCAATGGATGGTATATAACAGGAAATTTTTGTAGAAGATGTCCTTTTTAATGTGCTACATGTACAGGACCGAATAATAACTAATGCTTAACATGTAGATCTGATATAATGAAATATCCAGATGGGACTTGTGTTTATAATAGTGCTAATTCATGTACTGATGGTTTTTATAAATCTGGAATGATTTGCTTATAGTGTCCAACTAAATGTACTAAGTGCTCCTCTGCTTCTGTATGCACATAGTGCGAGGGAGGATCTTATCTTATGTAAAACTAGCTCTGCGGTGATTGTTTAGTAGGAAATGGAGAATTTATAAATGGACTTGTTTGTTCTTCTTGTTCCTAGTATTGTAAAAAATGTACTAATTCAACATCTTGCCAAGAATGCCAAAATACTTATTATTTAAAAGAAGATAATACTCGTTGTATTGTATGTGATACTACAAACAAACAATTTAAAGATGGTTTATATTGTAGAGCTTGTGATTCTAGCTGTTTGACTTGTTAAGATAATACAAAGTGCTTATCATGTCCAGTAAATTACTATTTAACTAATAATAATTAATGCTTAACATGCTTATAAGATGGTTATTATAAAGATGGGTCAAAGTGTTTAGCTTGTAATCCAAGTTTAAATTGCTAAAAATGTAATAGTCCTATAGCATGCACGGGTTGTATAAGTGGAAAATATATTTATTCTGACACAAATAATAAATGTGATATTTGTGTTGACGGGTATTTTATATCTGGTAGTTTTTGTAAGAGTTGCAATTCTAATTGTTAAAAATGTACAGATTTAGCTACTTGTTAATTGTGTGGAGATGGGTACTATGTGAAAGATGGGTATTGTGCTTAATGTACTCCAACAAAGAATTGTAGAACTTGTTAAAATGATTTAGCTTGCTCAAGTTGCAATACTGATAAATATATTTAATTAAATGGCAGTTGTGATTCATGTAATGATGGGTACTATATAGATGGTATTAATTGTAAGAGATGCTCAGTAAATTGTTAAAAATGCGATTCTTTAGGAAATTGTACAAAATGTGATAATGGCTATTATATTAATTTAGGGTAATGTACTCAATGTACTGGCAGTCTTAATTGTGTAACTTGTTCCAATTCTTCTACATGTTCTTCTTGCATTTCAGGATAATACATATAACCTGAAGGTAAATGTGATTTTTGTGTAGACGGCTATTTTATTGAAGGAATTTATTGTAGAAAATGCTCATCTAATTGTAAAAAATGTAATTCAGTTTCAGATTGTATTTTATGTGAAGATGGCTTTTTTAATAATAATGGGCTTTGCTAAGCTTGCACTCCTTCTCTTAATTGTTTGACATGTTAAAATTCTTCTGCATGTTATACTTGTAATATAAATTAATATTTATATTCTGATGGAAAGTGTAGTTAATGTAGTGCTGGTTATTATATAGACTAAAAAAATTGTTTGAAGTGTAAAGATAATTGCAGTAGTTGTACTTCCTAATTGAAATGTGATAAATGTTAATTTTCTTATAGTTTTGAAGATATAAGTCCAAATCCTAATTGTATAAAATGCCCTAGTTTGAAATATTATGTTGATATTAGCGAAGTATGCAAAAAGTGCAGAGAAGAATTTAATTGCTTGACTTGTAATGCCACTAAATGTATAACATGTGATACAACAAGTGTTTATAAATATCTTTACCCTGAAGATTCTCAAGGAAAATGTGGTGATTGTAAAGAAAATGGGTTTTATTTAACATCACAATAAACATGTATGTCATGTGATGTTTCGTTAAATTGCATGACTTGTACTAACTCTACCTAATGCTCTACCTGCAAACCAAATTTTTATTTAAATGATGAATCTAAATGTGTTTCATGTAATTAAGATGGGCTTTATATTGATGGTGATAAATGCAAAAAATGTAATCCACTTTGTAAAACTTGTTCCAAGGATGGGTGTATAACTTGTTAGCCATAAAACTACCTCTATCCTGATAAAACTTGCAATGCATGTGGTGATTAGTTTTATATTTATGGGTAATTATGCAAACCTTGTGAGAATAATTGTTTTACATGTGATAATTAAACATAATGTAAGACATGTAAGGATTCATTTTTCTTATATGCTGATAAATCATGTAAAAATTGTGTTGATGGATATTATGCTACTCCTGATAAATAGTGCTTGTAGTGTACTTCTTCATTAAACTGTAAGACTTGCTCTAATAGTACTTCATGTATCGATTGCCTAGACACATTCTATAAAAATGAAGTAGCTGTTTGTGTTCCTTGTAATGAAAAGGGAGTTTATAAAAAAGATAAATAGTGCATAAAATGTAAAAATGAGTTAAATTGTTTAACATGTGAAGAAAATAAATGTTTAAGTTGCAATACTGGTTAATATATTTACAATACAGGCGCTTGTGCAGCTTGCTAGACAGAAAATGGATTCTTTATTGACACTATATTTTGTACTTCTTGTAATTCTTTAACAAAATGTAAAACTTGCAATAATCCAACAGAGTGCTTATCATGTTATTCCCCTAGCAAATTATAAATTGATAAATCTTGTGGTGATTGTAAATAAGGATTTTTTGCTGATGGAGATACATGTAAACCTTGTAATGTTTATTTAAGATGTAAAAGTTGTTTAGATGGAATTTCATGTGATTCTTGTCCAGATAATTTATATCTTGATTAAAATCTGAAATGTATAGAATGTAATACAGAAGGTGTTTATAGGGATGATACTACTAAAAAATGCATTTAGTGTAATTCTACTTGCAAAACTTGTGTTAATGGAAGTGAATGCCTTTCTTGCTAAAATGGTTATTATTAATATGATGATAATACTTGTAAAACCTGTGATAAAGGATTTTATATTGATGGAAGCAGATGTAAAAAGTGCAATACTATGTCAATATTCTGTACTACTTGTACAAATTATACTTCATGCTTAACTTGCTAGGATGGGTATTATCTTGATGAGAATAAAATCTGTGTAAAATGTGATGTAAATGGGTTCTATAGGGATGGTACAGAATGCAAAAGGTGTCCTTCAAGCCTAAATTGTTTAACATGTAAAATTGGAAATGAATGTGATTCTTGTAATGGAACTGATAAAATATAATCAATAACTAAGAACTGTGCCCCTTGCGGTTAAGGGTTTTATGTAGAAGGATAGTTTTGTAAGAAGTGTAATGATAGCCTTAATTGTTAATCTTGTTCTAATGGGATTTCATGTGATACATGCAAGCCCGGAGCTTTCTTAATGCCTAATAATAGTTGTGGAGTTTGTTAAGATGGTTTCTATGCAAATCCTACTAATAATAGATGTGATCCTTGCTATTTGAATTGTAAGACTTGTTCTGGAGGAAAGGAGAATGATTGTAAATCTTGTTTATATGCCAAAGAGTATCTTCATGCTGAAGGTAAATGTGCTATGTGCCCAGATGGTAATGGCTATAAAATTTAGGATATATATTGCCTAAAATGTGCAACTAATTGCCAAGTATGTTCTGGAGTAAGTACTATAGATTGCATTTCATGTTAAAGTGGTTATAGCTTTTAGTATGATGGGAGATGTGATATTTGTAATAAAACTGACTCAAAGTATATTGGAGATTAGAATAAATGTTTGAATTGCCATTCCTTTTGCAAAGAATGCAGAGATGGTACACAACATTGTGATAAATGCAATGATAATTATTACTTTAATGAGTTATCTAATTGTGATATTTGCTATAAAAGTTAAGGATATTATACAAGTGGAGCTTAATGTTTGAAATGTAATGAGAATTGTAAAACATGTAAAGGTGGAACTAAATTTGATTGTGAGAGTTGTCCAGAGGGAAAACAATTTTTCTATAATAAAGATGGTACAAAAGAATGTGTTTTATGTGCTACTGAATATAAATTCTATATTTCTGGTGGAGATTGCCTTCCTTGCCACGAAAGCTGCTAAATTTGTAAAGGTTCAAATGATACTGATTGTTCAACTTGTGCTGCTCCTTATTCATTTGATACTAATAATAAATGCAAACCTTGCACATAAGATGGATGGTATAGTAATGGTATTAGATGCTAACAATGTTCTCCAAACTGTAAAAAATGTAGAGGACCTGGAGTAAATGACTGTGATGAGTGCATGGATAATTTTTAATTTTATGATCTTGATAATTCTTGCACACCATGTCCAGCTGAATCTAACTATAAGTATATTGAACCATCTTCTGGTAGAAGAAAATGTGGTATTTGTGATTAATCTTGCAAAGAATGCACAGGTCCAACTATAAATGATTGCACTATATGTAAGGCTGGTCTTTAAAGATAACCAGATAGAACCTGTAAGATTTGTGATACCTAAAAAAAGTATTATATTACAATAGAGAACAATGTAGAAGTTTGTAAATACTGTAATGATTCTTGTTAGTAATGTAATGGACCATTAAATACTAATTGCACACTCTGTAATTAAGGAGAATATTTCTACATAACAGATGTAATTACATCAACAAAGATTTGTTAATAGTGCCTGGTTGAAAAAGGATACTTTATAAATAATCAATATTGTGTCAAATGTGATCAAACATGTGCAACATGTTCAGGTGGTTCTTCCTCAAATTGTTAATCTTGTACACAGCCTTTAGCTTTATATGATAATTTTACTTGCTAAAATTGTCCTAATGAAGGCTATTTCATAACATCTTAAAATTTATGCAAAAAATGCCATTCTGACTGCTTAGTTTGTGATGGAATAACAGCAATGGATTGCAAAAAATGCGCTGGAAATAGGACTTATTCTGTAGAAAAAAAATAATGTATAACATGCCCAACTAAAACTGGATATTTTATAGAAGATTTCTAATGCAAGAAATGTCATGATAACTGTATGGAATGTATAAATGAGTAAAATAAAGATTGTCCTGTATGTACTTCAGGATATTATAAATTACCTGACACATCATGTAGTGTTTGTAATGTAAATAATTAATATTTTATTTCAGGATAAAATTGTATTAATTGCCATTAAACTTGTAAAACATGCACTGGGCCTTTAAATACGGACTGCACATAATGCTTGGATGGATACCACATGGAGGAGACATTGAAATAATGTGTTAAATGTGATCTCTATGGGGATCATTATATCGATGGTTAATTTTGTAAAAAATGTCATTCTACTTGTGCTAGTTGCTTTGGGCCTAATCCAGATGACTGTAAATAATGCAATACAAATCTTTACTTCAAAACTTGGCAAATTGATACTAATGGTTCAAAGTAAGGCTATGGTAAATGTGAGTCCTGTGGAGATTCATATTTTATTGAAAAAAGTCTTTGTATTTAATGTGATAACACATGTTAAACCTGCAAAGGAAGTAGTGAAACAGATTGCATGCTATGTAAACCTGGACTTTATAAAAATTAAGAAAGAAAATGTAAAAGCTGTGATTTAACTTAACCTTTCTTCATAGATAATGTTAATTGCATACCTTGTACTGGAAATTGTTAAACTTGTTCAAATGGAAATCCTAATGGATGTAATAGCTGCAAAACTGGATTTTATAAAAAGTAAGGAGAGGATTAAGGTTTGTGTCTAGAATGTCCTATTGAAGGGTATGTTCCTATTAATAGTCAGGAATGTTTTAAATGTCATCCTACATGTAAAACATGTTTTAATGAATCAAGTTAGGGATGTAAAGAATGTTAACCTAATTTTTATAGAAAAGAACCTGACTAACTCTTATGTTAGTCTTGCCCATTAAATGATTAATATTTTATAGATAATGATCTTAAGAATTGCTTAAAATGTCATGAATCATGTTAAACATGTACATCTAAGTCAAATTTGAGTTGCTAATCTTGTTCCTTAGGTTATAAGTTTAATTCGGACCGTACATAATGCATCAAATGTGCTGTTGATAATGGGTATTTTATTCAGGGAGATTTCTGTCTTAAATGTAATGATGCTTGCTTGACTTGTAATGGGCCTACAGATAGAGAATGTATTAGATGTGCTAATAATAAATATAAGAAATAAGATGATGGATATGTGAAATGTGATGACTGTTTTACAGATTAAAAATATTTTAAAGATGAAATAAACCAAAGATGCACTAAATGTGATTCTTCTTGTAAATCATGTTTTGGTAGTTAAAAGAATCAATGTTTTGAATGTGAAAGTTCTCCAATTTAACTTTATTTCCATTCAGATAAAACATGTAAGGAATGTCCTAGTATAAATTTCTATATATAAGATAAAAACTGTATTTAATGTCATAGCACTTGTATGACATGCAAAGGAAGTTACTCAACGGATTGCTTAACATGTTAAACTAATAAATATTTCAAAGAAGACACTCCTTAGGGTATGTGCTCAGATTGTCCAAGTGAAAGATATTTTATATTTGATTAGTAATGTAAAAAATGCCATGATTCATGCTTGACCTGTAAAGGTTCAACAAGTAAAGATTGTAATAAATGTTAAGGACTCACCCATTTCTTACCTGAAGGAATATGTGGAGATTGTTTACCAAATTTTTATGTAGATCCTGCTGATAATACATGTAAGTAATGTCATATATCATGTGAAACATGTAATGGACCATTCGATACGCAGTGTATTAAATGTAAAAATGGATAGTACTTTAATAATTTAGGAAAATGTGATATATGCAATACTTAAGAAGGATTTTTTATTTCAAGTAAATTTATATATTTTTTTAATTTTAATTAAGGGGAGGCAGAGGGCTAGAAATATAAATATTAAAAATTTTCAGAATAAAAAACTTTAATTTAAAAAAAATTATTTTCCTTTTTTAAATTTATTACAGCAGTAAAAATTAAAATTTATTTTAAAAAAAATTAGCCGTTTATTGTAAAGCATGTCATCAAACTTGCAAAACATGCTCCAGTGATTCATTTTAAGCTTGTGATGTTTGCAAAAATGGATTATATAAGAAATAAGATGATGGATACATTTCATGTTAGAATTGTGAAATTGATAAAAAATATTTTATTGACAGTTTTGATAACAATAAATGTAAAAAATGCCATGAGAGTTGCTAATCATGTACTTAATATGGTGATACATCTTGTACTGATTGTATAAGCGGATATAAGAAAATGCCTGATAATAGATGTTAAGCATGTCCAGATAAAAAATATTTTGTTGAAAACTAATTCTGTAAACCATGTTTTAAAGATTGCTTAACATGTAGAGCTGAAGGAATAGACTAATGCATTTAATGTGAAAGTGGTTTAAGTTTTGATTCAAATAAGATTTGTATGTCTTGTAATGTAAAAGATGGATAATTTATTGACAGTTCTAATAATTGTAAAAATTGTGATAAGAGTTGTTTAACTTGCAATGGAATCGGAGAAACATAATGTATTAAATGCAGAAATAATCTATATAAGGATGAAAATGGTAAATGCAATCCTTGTGATATTGAAAATGGATATTATATTTAAGGAGATTATTGTAAAAAGTGTAATTCAACTTGTAAAAAGTGCAAAGATTCAGGAGCTGAAAATAATTGCATTGAATGTAATGGTGATCGTCTACTTTATTTAGATAATACATGTAAGCCTTGTGATCCTACCGATGGATTTTATGTAGTGGGTAATGATAATCCAAATCTCAGAAGATGTTTTGCATGTCACATTGATTGCAAAAGTTGTGAAGGGAGTGGCTAAAATTAATGTTTAACTTGTAGATAATAGAATACATTCTTTGATTAAAACCACATTTGTAGAAGATGCCATAAGGATTGTAACACATGCATAGGTCCAAATTAGAATTAATGTGAATCTTGCCTATTGCCTAAGAAATATTTATCTTCAGATACTAATATTTGTTCGATTTGCAAATAAAATGAATTTAATGATGGGAAAAAATGCATAACTTGTTCACCTGATTGCATGAAGTGTACTTCATACGAAGTATGCTTAGACTGTGGAAATGGAACTCATATTCAAAAAGATAAATATTGTGGAGAATGTGATGAAAATGAATATGTCAATGAATAAAATGTTTGTAAACCTTGCCATACTGATTGCTAAAGCTGTATTGGGCCTCAAAATATTCACTGTTAAAAATGCATCGATTCAGATCTAAGGATTACAAGGACAAACATATGTGGAAAATGTGATTCAAATTAATATTCTGACTTTATCAGATGCTATGATTGCCATAAAGATTGTAACACTTGTATTGGAGCTAATAATGCATAATGTACTTCATGTAAAGATCCAACTAAATATAATTGCAACAAAAAAGATATTGAATAATTTGGTTTGTATCATGGAGCTAAAAAATGCTAAAAGTCATGTCTGAAATGCCATGAGAATTGTCTAACTTGTTTTGGAGAAGCTGTTAACCAATGTATGACTTGTGCTGTAGGGATTCTTTAGCAAGACTTCTCTTGCTCTAAGTGGTGTCCCAAAGGATAGTATTTCGATGAAGTTAATAAAAGTTGCGAAGATTGCGATGCAAATTGTTAAATGTGTACAAATACCCATGAATGTACATTATGTGAAAAAGAATACACCTTATATCTTGGTGATTGTTTCAAATGCCCTGATCATTATTTTTTAGGTATTAATTTTTTATATAATATCATTTATAATCTTAATCTAACTAAAATAGAGGAATATTAAATTTAAAGTTATTTTTTATTAATTCAACAATAGATAAACCCACAAAAACATGCAAAGAATGCCACTCCACTTGTAAGACGTGCTTTGGTTAGAAGGCTAATGAATGTATTGATTGTATGGATGATAAAGCATTCCTTGATTAATTTAACACTTGTGTGTATGATTGTGCTGAAGGCTATAAAAAGAACCCAAAGAATAGAAAATGTTAAGAATGTGTATATTAAAAAAATCCAGATTAATCAATAGTTTGTGTCTTAGAATGTTAAAGTAACCAATTTGTTGAATAGTCAAGTCGTATGTGTATAAGCTGTATAAACCAATGCACCAAATGTACATCTCTAACTCACTGTACTGAATGTTCATCGGGTCTTTTCTTTGCAAATAAGAATTAAGAAAGTTGTAGATAATGTGAGATTAATGAATTCATTAACAGTAAAGATTAATGTGAAGTTTGTCCATTCTTAAATTGCTTAAAATGCAATGAATAATCATGCATAAAATGTATTTACTAATTTAAAGTAGATGATTCAACAGGGTAATGTGTTTATGATAAACGCTATGATAGCTATGAGTGTAAGGGTGTTAGTAAAACTGATAATAGTTGTGAAGAAGAAATTAAATTCATTGATAAATCAGATTTGATATTAAAATCTTCTCAATATTCTTCTATAGGTATTTAAGTTGTTGGCTCTTTAACAGTTGGAACAGGATCATTTGTAGGTTATACATTCTAAATGCAGTAATTATTAGGAAATAATATGTTCTACAAAGAAAAAATCAAAACACTAAGCATAGGGCCCACATTTTATGAGTAAAACTATCAAATGAATATACTAAGCATGGTTCCAAATCCTTTATCATATATCTCTTCATATAATAATTTTATAAATGGCGATGGTAAGTCTTCTTCTTCTGCAAATCCAACTAACAAATCAAATAAATCAATAGTTGATAATAAATTCAAAGATAATAGAATCCTAAAAAACGAGCTCACTTAAAATGGATTGTCTTTTGTATAGTCAAGAGATTTAAGCAAATCATTTATAGATTCATTCATAATCTACTTGATTTTTATGAGCATTTTTGGTTTAATTATTTTGATTTGTAACTAAATTGATCCTAAAAGACATATCACTTTTGAGATAATTCAAGAAAAAAAATACAGTATTTTGATTTCAATTTAATAGATATTCTCTAACTATATCTATGTGGCCATCTTCAAATCTATATAAGAGCTAGATTTCTACAATCTCTCTACAGCAGATTATATAAGTATTTCTCTCTAATTTATCTATATTGTAGCCTACCTTTTCTTTGCATTAAGAATCCTTCAAAAGATATAAAATTATGATCGTAAAAATGAAGATCTCGAAGAAGTTAAAATATACATGTCTCTAATCAAGAATCTTATGACTGAAGTGAGTTACAATAAATATTTTTGGTATTTCTTTGAGTTGAGAAAAGTTTTCACATTATTCTTTATCTTCATGATTCCTAATGTAATAGCTTCTTCTATCCTACTACTTTTTTTAAATCTTTTCTTTGTACTCTATCATTTCCTTAAGAAACCATTCTTCATCTTGAGTGAATAGCGCTACTTCTACACTTTGGAAACCTTAAATTTAATTAACAATGTTTCTCTTACATGTTTCTTAATAACTGACTAAAAGATTTGTGCTTGGTTAACACTTCTCACTTTAATTTTGATTAATGTAGTTATCCTTGGTTATACAGTAGTGACAGTATTAAAAACTTTATATATAAAATTTTTCTAAAAGAGATTTATTATCTCAACTAACAACTAATCTGATATAGATTACAAATGGAAAGAAATTAATTAAAATAATATTAAAGGTATAAAATATATAAAATAAAAATAAAAACTTCAGCATTCTTCTCCTCTTAAATCTGCTCTTGATAGATCAACAAACCTTGGCGATTCAATGAATCTTTCAAATATATAGTCTGTAAATGAATATCCTGTAGATCTTAATGAATTATCTATTAAATGGAGTATGAATCCTATTTATGTTAGACATATTGCTTTGCAAGAATTCCCTAAAGAAGAGTAAAATCCTTAAAACTTAGCCAATTACTAGGCTTAAAGTACTATGCAATTATCGTCAAAGTAAGTGTCATTAAAGCAGTGAATTTATTTTATAAATAAATAAATTTTAACTAATTGTATCTATTCTATATATTTTTAAATTGTTTTCATTAATAAATAAAAGATTAACTTTTAGCAAATAATAAATAATCAATCTTATTAATCCTATTTCTTGCATTATTTGATTGTTACTTATTATATGTAAAATTTATCAAGTTAATTTTCAATAAATAAAAACCTTATAAAAAATGATACATTAATTTATTATTGATTCAGCAAGATTTTATATAAATAATATATTAGTGAAACACTTGATAAGAAAATTAAATTGTTGATTTAACTAAATTAAATTAGAATAGAAGTTATTAATTTGAATCAATAGATCATTCCACAGAAAATTGTGTACAAATTTACTATATAATTATTGTTTTAAATAGTTTAAAAACAATTTAAATTTATATTATGAAATCTCTAAGATAGATTATCATCACATTTAATCTATTTTTATTTACTTTATCTATAATCTTTTAAGATTAACTGCTTAAATAATGAATGAATGGTATTTTTTATATTCAGTAAAAGGAGTAGTCAATTATTTGTATAATGAATATTTACAAAAATAGAAAAATTTAATTTATAATTCCTTTCTATAATTCTATAATATAATATGAGTCCAAAAGTTTTACTATAATAATTAAAAGTTGTTTTTAATTTAAAAAGATGGCAATAAATTAAAAATATAAAGGTATACTCACAGTCATTGGAGGGTCCTTACTCCATTTCATTTTTGGGTCTATATTTTTGTGGGGAATACTTAATGAGTACATAGTATCATATTATCGTGCATAAGGGGATAGAAATTTAACATCAGATCTTACTGGAATTCTTTTCCCTGTTTAGATGTTAAGTGTAGCTACAGGAATCCCTGTAGGTATTTAAGGAGTGAAATATATTGGATCAGCCAGAATTATATGCTTAACATTCTCCATATTAGCTTCATTAATGGTATTTATTTCAAGCTATTTCAGCTAGTTTTGGATCTTTCTGCTATTTTATGGAATCTTCTTTGGCTTCTTTACAGGCTGTGCTTACTTTGTACCAATTTATATGTGTTTTTTGAATTACCCTAATTCAAAAGGCTTTATTTCTGGTATTTTAGCCTTAATGTATGGCCTTAGTTAGTCTATTTTTGGCTATATCTTTTTTACGATAGTAAATTCATAAGATTTATCATCTGTACAATATTACCCAGAAAAATTATATTATTTTTAAGGTGAATCAATATCAGTAGCTGACAATGTGCCAAAAGCATTAAAAATATTAAGTTATATATATCTAGCAATATCTATTATTGGTTCATTATTGATAATGCACCATGAAGAGTAGGTTGGTTATGCAGAGAAAAATTTAAGAATGTAGCTTGAAATTAATGCAAAATAAAGGGAAAATCTTATGAGAGTAATGAGAGAAATTGCATAAACTCCAGCTCAAAAAGGAGTTTCTTAGTAATTATTTAATGGAATGATTAAGAGTACAATCTCAATAGTTGATAAGAGTATTGAACTTTATAAGTAAAAAGAGGAGTTAGCACAAAAAAGAATAATTATAAATAATACTTTAAAGAAAGCAACTACTCCATACAATATATTTACCATCAACAGAAATCACTCTTTATCATCTCAAAAATTATAAGAAAATAACCATAGAGCTAGATTTCCAGCTTTATCAATAAATATAGAGGAAAGAAAAAATAAAGAAATAGATGAAGAGATGGTAGAGATAGAAAAGAGAATAGAAAACTTATAATTGAAATCGATAAAGAGAATTTCTGAAGCATTCGATAAGAATTAACATATAAATGAATATCTTAATGAATAGCATATAATGATCAATAATCTGAAGAATACTATTCATAGCAAATATTTTCCTAATTTTAACGAAAAGGAATTATTTATCTCTTAGTAAATGGACCTCATCCTTTAGTAAGAATTATATATACAAAAATTAGCCTAGTAAGGTGCTCCTTCAGTTTTTTTAGCTGTTTAACAAAAATAATTTCTAATTTCGGTGTTATTGAGCGTTTTAACAATAGGTTATGGATTATATGTCAATGCAAATATTAAACACCTTGCTAAACTATTTGAAATATTCTCTGATGATTATTCGATCATGACCTCTCTTATAAGTAGTCTTATAAGCGCATGCTTTAGACTTATTTTTTCGATCCTTTAAGATAAAGTATAATTCAAAAGTATAGTTTCTTTCTTACTTGTGGTCTAAATTATAAGCACAATAACTTTTAAATACTCTAAAGTTACCATTGTTTTTATCTTTAACCAAATATTTTCTCATGTCATTCTAGGAGGACTGCTCACTATTTGGCCTTTATTCTCTATTTAATTGAATGGAGTAATAGTTGGTTCATAAATATTTGGTATTTATTGGTATGGATTTAGTATTGCTAATTTTATTTAGTTTTTACTAGTTTTATATCTAAAAGATGTAATTGGATTCGAGAATATATTCTATATCTATACTGGAGTTGCTCTTTTGGCCTTAATTATTGTTTAAAAATATATTTTAAGCCACAATTGGGCAAATTACTATAGAAATAAACAAAAAGAAGAAAATAACAAGAAATAAATGGATTCATTGTAATAATAGCAATAACTTGTAACTAATATCCATACAGATTAGCCCATTTAAGAGATATGCAAAAACATATAATTAAAAGAATAATAAATCAATTAACTTTATGATAAGGTTCTTTAATTCAGTGCATCCGAATAAAAACACTAGCATTGAAATCGATCCATCTAATTTGTTCTCTATATTAATAAATCTTATTTTTGATTGTAAATGAGTATCATTTTCTTTATCACATATTGAATTATAAAATCAGTGGTTTTATTCTCCTTTAATGTATCATAAATATTTAGTTTATTTTGTTTAAAGCTTCTATTAATATTTTTATTCTTTATAAGAGCTTATTTTTATATTACACATTATTAAAAATAAAAAGAATAAAATAAAAAACTAAAGAACTATTAATTTTTTATTAATAAGATCAATGATTAATTCTTTTCTTTAATAAAATATTTTTTTGTATTTTACTCAAATGATAAGAGTAGTAATATATAACTAAAGTAAATACAAATCCTACTAATAATTAAATCTAAGTAATTTAAACAAATAATTATTGATTTTGATAATTATCAAAGCTTTTTTAAAAACTATGGTAAATTTTATATAATCATCACAATATAATTAGGAGAAGAAGACTCATTTTAATATTTACCATTAAAAAACTAAAATATATGAAGAATATTAACATTAATCAGATTTATTAGGTTTAAAATTCATCATTTAAAACATATTTTTGAGATATTATTTCACTTCATATTTTATTTGAAAAGATTATATTCTACAATTTATATTATGTTCAGTATATATTTTAGCTATATCTTTTCCTGCTATTAAGTTTATTATTATGTAGGATAAGATTATTTAAAAATTCATCCTATTTTTGATCATGTTTATCTAATTTCATTTTTAATTCATTTTATCATAAACAAAATTTCTTTATCATGTTTAAAATGTTTCAACTCTATAAAATTCAAAAGATAAAAAATGCAAAGAATATAAAAATACTAAGTTTAGAGTATTAATAATGTTTTAATAAGAATTTTAATTCTACTGAAAGTTAAAATTGAGAATGGATTAATAAAATATGATTTGTATTTATTTTTTATAAATTTTTTGGAAGTAATCATAAAGATTAATAAAGTTACTTTGATTTCTTTTATTCTAATATTTTATAAATATGATTTGATTCTTTTTAGTTCTAGTTAATTATTTTTTTAATTTAAGAGCTATTGAAGAGATGATGTTATTGTAATTGTTTATAAATTAAATACATTTTGAAAAAATAAAAAGTAAAAGATAAGTAAGCATGATCAATATAAGAAGAATTTGTATTGTAGCCTTTACAAGTAAGTATATTATCATTTCTTTATTTACAGAGATAATTTAATAATTAGGTTATTTTTTGGTATTTGGATAAATCTAAATTCATGAGTCTTATGAAGAAATCATAGATTTCACTTCTTATTAAAGTAATATTGTTAAAGATTGTCAAATCGAACTAAAAAAATCAGAATCAATACCGATTTAATTTAATATGTAATATTTCTAGATCTTTTTTTAATTTATTATTAATTTTATAATTTTAATTTATAATAAATATTATCAAATTTTTTTATATTATATCACTAAATATTTTTAAACGAAATAAATTTAAATGAAGTAACCCAAAATGTAAGACATCTGAGTTTTTTAAATATTATTATATTTTAATAAAATATTAGAACTTCTGTTTAAATAAATGGAATTATCTAAGTAAGCTACTATTAAAATGAAACACATTTGATCACAAATTTTTAAGAAAAAGAAGGATTTTCTGTTTTAAGAATGTATCTAAATATTTCTTTTCTCTCATTCAAGAGAATCTAAAGTTAATTTAAAACTTTTTATAATATTTCTAGGTATTTAATTTATAAATATTTTAAACATATCTAATAATAAAAACCTTAATAAATTTAGGATATATTGTTAAAATTTTAAGAATAATTAAAATAGTATTCGTATGATGCAATCATGCACAGGGAATACTTATTATCAGGCAGTTTATTAAAAATGCTTGAATTGTGGCTAACATTGTAATGGTTGTACAAATTATTATTAATGTAATGATTGCATATAAAAAGATATTGCAGGGAGATATGATCACCTTTATGATAAAACTTGTGGATCTTGCAATGATGGTACATCTTCAGGGACTTGGACAAATGTATGCAGTGGTTGTTCAAATAAATGCACATCATGCTCAAATAGTGGTAAAACATGTAATAGTTGCAAAGATAGCACTCTAAAAATTAACGAAGAGTTGGCCACTTGTTAATCATGTGATACAGCCAATGGATGGTATATAACAGGAAATTTTTGTAGAAGATGTCCTTTTTAATGTACTACATGTACAGGACCAAATAATAACTAATGCTTAACATGTAGATCTGATATAATGAAATATCCAGATGGGACTTGTGTTTATAATAGTGCTAATTCATGTACTGATGGTTTTTATAAATCTGGAATGATTTGCTTAAAGTGTCCAACTAAATGTACTAAGTGCTCCTCTGCTTCTGTATGCACATAGTGCGAGGGAGGATCTTATCTTATGTAAAACTAGCTCTGCGGTGATTGTTTAGTAGAAAATGGAGAATTTATAAATGGACTTGTTTGTTCTCCTTGTTCCTAGAATTGTAAAAAATGTAGTGATTCTACATCTTGCCATGAATGCTAAAATCCTTATTATTTAATAGAAGTTACTTCAGAAATTTTTTGTAAAAAGTGTAATTCTAATTGCTTATAGTGTTCAGATTTTAATAATTGTTTCTTATGTTCTGAAAATTATTTAAATAAAAATGGAAATTGTATTAATTGCAATAATGGATTTTATTTAAAAAATAAAATCTGTTATGATTGCTATTTTGATTATGATTGTATGAATTGTAATTCTTTAGCTGGATATTACAAAAACTAATAGGATTAGTGCATAAAGTGTGATGAATCATGTTAAACTTGTGTTGGTGAAAGTAATAGATAGTGCAGTACTTGTAAAAAAGGATATTATTAACATAGATAGTGAGAAATAAAATTATTATTAATTTATTTGTAATATTTGTAAATCACAGAGTCTAAAAGTGTAATATGTTTCAAGATTTAAAATAATATTTTCTATGAAATAAATAGCTACTCTATTAGTCTCAAATTTACTACAATTATAATATTTTTTAAAAGTTCCCTATTAATTGTTCTAATTGAAATAGAAAAAATAATTTAATCTACCATATAAAGATATGAATGAGAGAGTAAGAAAAGCTAATAATGCAAAATATCCTCAAAAAAAACAAAATCATTATAGGAAGGGATATTTTAGTTAATAAATAATTAAGTAAAGGAATAAAAAACAAATTATCAAATATTACCCCTTTAAAAGTCTTTAAAGGAAAAATCATAAAAATGCTTAATTTTCGAGTTTTTTGGGGGGGGAAATCTCTAAGACGGATACGGTAATTAATAATTTAACTTTCATGAGTATATTATGCAAAGCTAAATTAAAAATTGAGACCTAATTTTTTATATAATTAATTAAAAAGTACCTAATCCCATATTAAAGTATTTATTAATATATTTTTTCTACAATAATAAGCACAAACAAAAAGTTAAAATATGAGCAAAATCTTTAAATTGGATAAATTGATTCAATATAATATTCTGGAGATTCAAAATTTTAATTTAGAGTGTTATTTAATAATAAATTCCTATTTATTAGCAATTAAATAGTTATAACGAAAATAATACAAGTGCAAGCTATAATTAGGGACAAAATGAAGTTGATTTTAGTAGTTTATGAGAAATAATTTCTTATAATTCAATTAATATTTATGAGACTATTACTCTTTCACTAAATTTATTGATAATTACTTTAATTGAGCTGTACAAAAATTGCTTATTTATAAATCTAATTAGAAGATACAATGCATCCTAATGTTATTTTAAAAAATAAACAAAAATTTGTTTTATTATAATTATTGATCTACTTTATATTGAAGAGACGCTTTTAAAATTGAATTCTATCTGATCATATCTATTTTTATTCACTTTGATTGCATCTATAGTTAATAATCATCACTTGAAAGGATATTTAATCAGAATTAATAGGGAATACCCTAAATAAACTATTATCCATCAAAAAGGTAAGATTATTTCTATTTATAATAATTTCGAATACATAATTGAAAATGAATAAATCTAAAACTAAAAAAGCAGGCAAAATAAAATAGGTAGCTCCTAATAAAGCTAAACTGAAGGATTTTGTTGAGGAAAGAAAAGTAGTGCAAAAACCATAAAATCCACCAATAATTCGTAAATTTAATTGCAGATTATGCTATTTATACTAAAGTGCTACTGTATAAACTTGTAATACTTGTAAAATATGTGATACTTGTTAAGACTAATGGTTTTCATAATAGATTATAAATTAACAAAACAATCCTCTATTAACATCTTTCGATTAATTCAGTATACAATGTGGAGGTTGCTCTTAGGCAATTAGAGGATAAAATAAAGTCTTATTGGCAAATTTACCTTAAGTAGGTGAATGTTTAACAAAGTTCTACATAAGGAAAAACTCTTAATACTATTATTGTCCTTCTTCTACCTGCTCTTATATAGGATGGATGGAAGATAAGAACTGTTAAGAATTAATTTGCAATCTTTGCTAAACTAAATGGTAAAAACATTAAGGCTCTGTGACTAATTTGAAGAAATTCAAATTTTCAGAAATTTTAACTAATTTATTTAAGTTATTATTTACGAAGAATTGTCCTTCTTGCAAAGCCCCTATTCATAAAATGGGTGGGTGTAAAAAAATGAGATGTAGTAATTGTAGTCATTATTTTTGCTGGAAATGCAAAGATGTTGGTCACTATGATGTTTAGTTAAAATGTTTCTTAATATGTTTATTTTAGTGCTTACTAGTTCTTATTCCATTGAACACATTTATCTACTAAATAGGATTATACTAACCAGCCTTAAATTAATTAAAAGAATTCTTCACTTTTTAAAACTTTTTCTACGACTATGGATTTCTTTATTTGCTTTAATTTCTATTTAGGCTAGTTTACAAGAATGGACTAGCTATTCTAATACCTTTAAATATATTTGAGAGGAATCTGAGCATCATTTTCAGAATACTTTTAGTAGTAGATATCATCCTTTGGTTTATCTTTACAAGATGGATGGAAGTTCTTTACTATTTAATGATAACTCCATAAATTGTTATTAGTCTTATATTATTCTTTGATTGAAGTTTTTAATGCATATTTAAGTGTACAGCACCTCAGTTAGTATTCATTTCCTTACTTAAAGTTAAATGTTATTTTATATTAGTCAATTTATATTTTATTGCTTATTTTCTTTATATTTTTCTATAAACTTTTAGCTTCATTAATTCTATAACAAATTAATTTTTTGAATGTAAACAAAATATTTCATTTTCTTTCAAATAATTTTTGATATCATAAAATTTAATTTTCAATTTTTCTAAAAAAGAATATAGAAATAAAAAATAAAAATCTGTTAAAATGAGTTTTGAAAATTCTGTAGAGCTAGAAGAACATCCATTATTTTATAAATAGAAGTAAATATTCATTTTCATCAATAAAATTGAATTGAAAATATAGTTTAATTGATGTACTTTAACAAATATATAAAAGAAACAATAATTTTGGATATGATGATCTTTAAAATATTGCTCAAGAACTGAGTAAGAGCAATAAAGGGATTATATTTCCTAATATTACAATAGATTCAGAGTAATTTATTTCTAAAATTATGTAAGTTTGACTATTAAATTTTAATAATAGATGTATTGGATAATTTGAAGAAGAATATCTTAACAAATTAATTGAATTGCTATCAAAATATAAATATCTAAAGTCCCTTAAATTAAATCTATAGTACAATCTATTTTATTAATATAATTTAATAAATTTATTTAAACTTACCATATTATAGCAACACACTCCTTAATTAAGATTTACATCATATCCAACTAAATAAGCTTAGTTTATCTTAGAATCTTACTTTCTTATCTATAGATCTTGGGTATTAAGCATTCTTTTTTAAAATCAATCATTTGAATATAACTTTGATTTAATGTAAAATCCATGAGGTAGATTGTTATTCCTAGTAGGATCATCCAATATTAAAAATACCTACCCTACCTTTATAAATTTTAAAGAATTAAAATAAAAAGAATATTACCTAAATAACGCCAATTAAAAAAACAACAAATAAAATTGAAAATATTTTTTTTAAAAACTAACTTCTTTAGGATATACAATGTTTATTTTTAATATCTTTATTTTGTAAATTGTATTATTTAGGGAAAATAACATTGATAGCAATACTTGTGAAGGGTTATCTAAAGAATTATCGACATTATCTAATTTAATCTCTTTGCAATTAAATTTAAAGTAACTTATAATAAGAATATTAATTAATTTTTTATGATATTTTTCTTATTAAAGTGAGAATTAAATTGGAAATTAAGGAATTATTTCTATATTTAAAAGTATTTCTAATTTAAATAATCTAGAAATTTTAAAATATGAAATTGGGTAAATTAAAAATTTTTAATATTAAATATTGTATTAAATAATATTAAATTTAAGGCATGGAGATATAGGTGATGGAGGAATCAAAGAAATAGGGAAATATATTAAGTTAATGATAAATTTAACAACTTTGCACTTGGTGATGTGGTAAAATCTAGTAATCTTAAATTTACTAAATATATTTCAACAAAATAATAAGGGAAAATTATTTTACAAATGAAGGAATAACAGTTTTTGGAAGAGAGGTTGCTTAATGCAAAAAACTCTAAGTATTGCTATTGAATTTAGCGTAAATTGACTAAACTTTTATCATTATTATAGCTTATTTATTAATAGGGAGGATATACTAATTGGATGCGAGGGATTAAATAATTTCTTTCAATCAATAAGTAATTTAGGATCATTGTTAAGTTTATCATTAGATTCTACGTAATTAAAGATATTTAAAATATTATAAATTTAATTATGATTTAATAAATCTAGATATATCTAATTAGACATTAATTTTTATAACAACCTTTATGAGAATTTGAAGAAAATGAGAAACTTGAATACTCTTCATTTTATAAATTTGTAATCATTTTGAATAAAATAAATAATTTTTAAAATATTTATTTTATATTAGATACCATTCTGAAGCAGTTTTAAAGTAACTTCTCTTTAAATCCAGTAGATTAGTTAAATTTAGACAATGAAGTTTATAGAAACAAATAATATGAAAAATATGGCAAACACATTTTAATTATTGTTTTCTGAAGCTAAAAATTTAATATAAATTATCTTAATTAATCTTGAAAAAATTACTTTTAATTTATGTTCCATTTATCATACATTATTTTTGGATTTTATAGAAAAAAATTAAATTGTGAAGTAAGTTGGATTTTAAAATAATCAACTGGTTTTCTTTTTAAAATTTGATAAACTAATTGTATTATAGATAGAATACTAAATAAATGATGAGAATTGTATTTAAAAATTGTTAGAAAACTTCTCTAAATATACTTTAAACTAGGATAGAGAGAACTATATTTTACATTATTTTAATAAAATATTTTCATTTAACCTTAATTGCATATAGGTTAATTTTATATTCCTATTCTCAAGAAAAATGATTGAGAAAATATTAAAGGAGTTTTCTTTCCATTTTTTCTCAAACTATTTTTAAAATAAATATTTTTTTAACATTTAGCATAATCTCCTTTTTAAATTATTGATTATTCTAATAAATTGTATCATATTTTTCTTAACTTGTTTTTTCATCAAAATGAATATTAAAAAGTGTATAGATATTTAGTAAATGATAGTAGATTCCTAAAATAATTCTATACATTCATCAATTAATATTACTAACTAAAATAAAAAAGAAATTTGTTTTGAATGTATAGTGAAAACCTTAATAAAGGAAATACTATTTGATATACATTTTTAATTACCATATTCATTATTTTTGGCCTATTTTTACCTAAAAGTTATGCTTTGCTTCAAAAAAAAGATGGATTTTAAAGATATATAAAATTGAATATTCAAAAAGGATTTTAAGAAATTAAAGAGACATAGTATAGTATTTATCAAACTTAACATTAATATTTGTTAATAAAATTTACATATGATTTAATGTTGTGATTACAAATTTAAAAGCAAAAAATTAAAATAAAAAATAATAAATTGACGTCTTTGAAGTATAAGGATAGATTAATCATACAAGGATAATTAATTATATTAAAGCTGTTTTAAATTTTTTTCTAATAGAAAGTTTGATTAAACTTCAACAAACGTGAATGTCTGTGATTAAATAATACTTGTAATGTTATAATAGAAACGAAATCTAAGATAGAAAAGGTGTAGACACTTTATAATGAAAGGTAGAATCTGATAAAAAATTTATAATAAGAAATTCCATAATTAAAACTGATATTTTCTGTTAATAAGGGGACTTAAAAGAATAGAAAAAATATACCATCAAATAAGATATTCTAAAAGAAATTCAACATACATTTATTTTTTTTTAAAAACAAATCCTAAAACTTATTTTAAAAGAATTCACAAATGAATTATATAAGAAGCATATTCTCTGGTGTATTTGGCTCTACATAATAGAAAGAGTTAGAAGAGATAAAAAAAAAGCAGAAAAAATAGAAGACATGCAATGTTTGCTATTAAGATTATAATTACAAGAATATTCTATGCAAGAAGTGTAATATTTGTTCAAGTTGTTTGGACAATTGGTTTGCATCACAAATTAAAACCTAATAAGGAGATCCATATACTGAAGTTAAAACAACTAAGCTTTCTTGCCCTTCTTGTAAAAGAAATATATAATTGTAAGAAGTTGAAAGCCATTAGTAGAAGTTTACTTAAACATTAACCAATCTATCAGAATTATTCCTCAAAAAAGAAGGTTCTTATTTTTCATGCCCATCAGGAACTTGCAAAAATATTGGGTGGATAAGCTCTACAGATTGCAAAGAAGATTTTACTTGTTCTGAATGCAATTATAAATGGAAAAACCCAAATAAATGGACTTTTGGTAAGATGATCTCTAAATTATTTAGCATTTCAGAAATGATGACAAGATTATTTAAATGGTTTTTCACTAAACCGTGTCCTCATTGTAAGGTACCAATCTAAAAGAATGGAGGATGTAAAAACATGCATTGTAGTAATTGTAAAAAATCCTTTTGTTGGTTATGTAACTTTGCAACTCACTATAACTTCTCATTTTTATGCTTTTTCATTTGTATTTTCAGAGCTGCCTTGTTCCTTGTACCTTTAAATTATATGATATCCTTATATGGTACTTATGATTACATTTTTTCTGGAATTAGTATGGTATTTAGCATGGAATAACTGGTCTTCGAATTAGGGTTTTTAAAAGTATTTTATTTCTTCTTCAGAGTTGTGTATTAAGTAGGACTAGTTCCTCTTATTTTCTTGTTATTTTGTTCAAGGAGTGGAAAGTTAGGAATTTTTGGAGTTATTCTAATAGATTTAGTCTGTTGGTATTTCTTCACTAGGTGGATAGAGATTTTATATGTTGCTTTGTTTGCAGCTCAAATTGGTTTTACAATTTTCTTCTTCATGGTATGATCACCATTACTAAACAATTTTAAGAAAAATACTTAATCTATAATAATTTTCTAACCTATAACTAACTAAGAATTAACTTAATTTTAGATATATTTTATAATTAAAAGCACTTTATATTATATTTATTCAACTGTTTAATTATTCATTTGATAAATCACTCTTATTAATAAATATTCTTCATAATATTTATTTTTATTATTAAAAATTTATATATTTATTTTTAAATATATTTTAAGTTAAAAGAAAGGAAGGCAAATGATAAAAATTAATTTAAATTTTAAATAAAAAATGTATTTAATGAAAAAAGAAATCTAAAATGAGAAAAATAAGTGATTATATAATAGCAATTCCTTTTCTTATCTTACAAAAGGTTAAACAAATATAAAACTCTCTTAGGATATTTATAGATAATTATACTGAAAAATAGTTAAACTAAATTAGTATGATTTTAAAAGGGATGATTCTTAATTGTTTATTTTTTTTCAAAAAATTGATATTTTAATAGTAATAAAGTAGTCTCATAATGATGATATTTCATAAATAAATATCATAAAAATATAATCCTTCGATGAGGTAAAGAAGCTAGAGATTCTTTATATGAAACATATTTTTATAACAAAAGATTGATTAGATAAGAAACAAATTAGATTTTGCAGTATCAACTCTACAAATTAAATTAAAGTAAATTTAAATAAGAGTGTTAATATCAAATAATAATATAGAAATTTATTATCATTTATAAAGGTGGAATCATCTCACAGAAAATAATATTAGCTAAATAACAAGTTTAATTTTAAATTATTAGTGTCTTCAAACTTTAGGTCTTGAACTTAAGTAAGAATTAAAAATATATCTTTAGCTTAATAAATCTATAAATTAACCAATATAGTTGCTCATTATCTCATTAGGAAAGTTTAAAAAGTATAGGAGATTAATTGTAAAATTGCAATATAAAATCTCTTGTTATAGATTTTAGGTAATTTATTAACTATCCTTATCATTATATTTAAATTGAAATATAAAAGAGAATTAAAGGTAACCGAATTTGCAAGATAAAATGATTAGAGAAGTTAAAAATAATATAAGCCAACAAATATTATAAGTGTTAAGCTTAGATTGTAGTAAAAATTTTTAATTAATTTTAAAATAAATAAATATTTACACTTAATTTAGGAATGATTAGTTTATTGTATAGAAAAATGATCTTTCTAAATATTTTATTATGATGAATGAAAGCAGGAAGCTAAGGTAAATAATATTTCTAGTAAAGCCAATAAGTTTATTAAAACGAATGATACTAAAGTACATAAAATACTTAGTAAACTGCTCAATTATTGGGAGAATTGATAGGAAAATTCTAAAGCTTAGAATCGTTAGGTTTATATTTTAAGTAAGAAAAATTTACGGATTTTCAGCTTAATTATTTTCTTCATGAATATTTTAAAAGTTCAAACCAATTACCAGAAGAAGAATCAGCTCAATTATGCTAAAATATATTGAAATGCACCTAATTGCAAGAAATAACTTTGAATATTTAGTAAAATTTTATTCTGAATGTATTAAAATTTAAATAATTTGTAAAAAAGCTAACCTTTCTTTAGCAACGAAAGTGCAATCAAACTTGGATAAACTATTTCATCTATTAATATTTTATCTGAGTTAAGTCTTTTCCTTTAGTAAATTAACTTAATTAGTTTAAAAAATACTTAATATCCTTATAAGTATTTCTCATATAGATGGATAATCAGCTAATGAATTGGGAAGACATTTATCTATGTCTATAAATCTTTAATCATTAATAATTATTGCAATGTAAATGCTTTCTTTTATGCGAATAAGAAAATGATTTTAAATATATTCTAAGGGCTAACATAATCAGTTAAGAAGAAGTATCATAATTGTGTTTGCATTTAGGAAAATGTAGAAATCTTTAAAAACTAACTTTAGGATTATAGTAAGATTCAATTTAAGTTAAGTTAATTCAAAATTTATTAATTCCGTTTATTAAAAGATCTTAATCTATATTTTGTCATGGATTATCATAATTAGGAAGATAATTAAGTGAATGTGAAAGGCTATAATACCTTAATTTAAATCTCTAGTAATTACTTCTACTCAAATCGAATTATAAAACTTTTTCTTAATAAATAGAAAAAACTTTATTGAAGGTATTGGAATTATTGAATTAGGTAAAGGGCTAAGGAAATGTAGAGGCCTAAAAGTACTGTGCTTAGAACTTATGTATGAATAATATTCAAAGACACTTTAATTTATTTTAAAACTGATTTAAACTTAGGATGAACAGAATTGGATTTCATAGTCTTTTGTACTTTTTAACACTTATATCGAAGATTCCAGATCTAAATTTTCTTATTTTAGACATAAAGTAACCCATATTAATTTGTTATATGAAAACACTATTTTTAAATCTTAATTATAATTTTTTATTTATAGTGAAGATGAATTTGAGAATGTATAAAAATTATAACTATATAATGAAGTTTATAAATCAAAAAGGCTAACTCATTTTAGTTTGATTGTTTGATTGTAACATAAAAGCCAAAAATGTACAAAACTTTCTTATTTTATTTACAAATATACTATTAAGTATTTCATTAGACAAATACTTAAACTAATCTTGGTAATTTTTTATATTTCTTAAGTAAATACTTCACCAATTTCTGATGATATGATAAAAACAAGAAATTCTCTCTATATTAAAATATAAATTATTACAGCATATAGATATTTAAAAATCTTACATAATCGTTAAGTTCAAATAAGTTAGGTTTTTGCAATCTTTAAATGAATTCTCTTGTATTTATTTAACCATAGTATTACTTCTTCTGCTAATATATTTGATTAAAATAAAAATAAATCCTTCTTAACAATTATTTACCTGATATTTAAAGAAAGTGATTTCAACTTACTAAATTTTGATACAATTTATCCAATATGCTATAGAATATCGATTTAAAATGAATTATTCCTATTTTTATTTAATTTAAAATTTATTGAAGAGATAGTTGTTGTAAACTTACATAATGAGTTTTAAAATAAAAATAAATGAAAAAATGGTAATTCATAATTCTATAATTTTAATTTATTTAGACATATTAATATTGATTTGTATTACCTAGCATTAAGATTAAGTTATATTAAATTAGGTACTTATTATAACGCCTTAAAAAGTTTAATCAATTCTAATTCACTTAAATTGCATTTTCTAAAATAAATAATTAAAGGTAAATAAGTTTTTGAAATCCTAAAAATAAACACTCACTCTAAATTAAGATCTAATTTTTCGAGTTAATGAAAATCGATCATCTGTTCAATCATAATTAAGATATTCTCTTTAATTAAACTATTTCTATAAATAAATTGGTCAACTTATAATTTATAATTTTATAATATTACTATAAGTTTAGATCTATATTTTAAAGAGTGACTATTTCCTTCAACCCTGTAAGAAATTATGATATCATGAAAGCAGTGAGATTATTTTTACTAATTTTAAATAAATTTTTGTATTGAAAAATTATTTACTATAATGGAATTAAACCTTAAATTCATCTAAAGTTTCTATAGGCTATTACAATTAGTAATACACTATGCAAGATAATCTAAGACCTAGAAATTAATGCTATTACTTCTTTATATTTTAAACTATTTAAAGTGCATTTTACTATGATAAATATTACTCTAATTCTAAATCTAATATTTTTAATTTATGCTTTTTTAAAAAATATTTGAAATAGTTTTTAAAGCTCTTTCAGTTAATAGACATCCGCTTTTATAAAAAAATGATTAATTTAGTAGTAAAAATTTAAGAATAAAACTTTACTTTAAGTTTATTTTGAGCATTATCAAATTATCTTATTAATTTAATCCTTTCAGGAGTTATTCAGCTCCTAATTCCCCTACATAATTTCCACTAATATATTCAATATTTTATTATAAAGATTATTTATATTTTTTTCTATTAGTTTAATAAATATCTTTTTTTATTTTCATTCATTATTTAAATATCTTTAAAATTTTTTACTGTAGATCAAGAGTTATTTTCTAAATCTTTTTACAACTGATTAATAGTTAGCAAATGAAATCCGAGCAATTACTCTCAAATGAAGGATACCTTAGAAAAAAGAAAATAAATAAATAAATTAATTAACTTAAAGAAATAATAATTACATAATAGCTATTTATAAATTATTAAGATTATCTAATAGTTTGACTTAGGAAATAATTTGCTTTAAATCTATATCCTCTAAATATCTTAAACTTTTAATAATATTTATATTTTATCTCTTAATTTCTTTCTTAAAGAATTAACTTTAAAGATAGGCTTAAATCAGTTATTAACAAGGAGTTAGAAATATTAATCTTTTAAATAGAAATAAAATAAATTTAATTTCAAGAGAAATGAATAAGTTTATTTACGCTTTCTAAAAATAGCATGTTTTAATAGTAATTAAATGCTATATTTTTTGTTTTCAAAATGGTATCTCTTACAGATATTAATTTTTTCTTAATAATACTCAATCTCTATTATCTAATTTATCTCAATTAAACTTTCAAAACAAATATTAAAAATGCAATAAAAAAACTAAATAATGAAACAACAAGAACAAAAATAAATAAATATTGAATAAATTAAAATTTTACTCAATATAAATTATTATAGAAGGAATATTTACATGTGTTTCATAAATCTTCAAATATTTAATATAAGAATGAACTTTAATATTATATCCTTTTTTTATAAAACCTATGATAATTACATGTATTACTCATTACTGCTAATCCTTTAAATAATCTCTTTAAGATATTATCTATCAAAATTAAAACTATATCATGTTGTATTTATAACCCAAAAATTAAATAAGTTTATTAATCTGACATAATTTGATATGAAGATAATAAATCATGTTTTATTTTTTCATGTATTTATTTATTCTACTTTTAAACATAATAGAAGAAATAACTTTCTAGCAATAAAAAATTTGTTTGGAATGAGTTTAACTATAGAAGATTTTTAATAACATTAAATATTCTCTGAGAAAGGAAAGAATGTTATTAAAACCGAATTGATAATACTTTCTTGTTTAGAAATTTTTCTATTTTATTGATAGTAATTCTATCATTTATTACTGGTGACGCATCAAAACATGACTAAACAAATATAATAAAAGACATTCGACCTTATGAATTCTGCTAAAATAAACAATAAATAAGGATTAATAACTTTTTTGTAATGTAAGATTCTATTTTGAATAATAAATTTTTTTTAAGAATTAAAATAGGTATTAAAATAAAATGAAAATGAGAAGATTTTTTGTACTTCTTTTATAATCTTTAGAAAATGTAGGGTTAGTAATCCTCATGTTAATAAATAAGGTGATAAAATTCTATAAATAAAAGACTAGTCCAACCTTCAACTGTACCATTTGTTATTACGAGATTGAGTAGGAATAAAGATTTTGTTTTTTTTGCAGCATCTGTGTATCTTGTTTAGATAGATGGTTTTCTGAATAAATAAAAAGATAGATTGAGGATCCTACAAATGATTAATCTATCGCATATATATCCTGCCCTTCTTGCAGAAGAGGAGTTTCTTTAGATAAAATATTTAGGCATTAGTAGTAGTTTAAATAAACAATGATTCATATTTCAGATCTTCACATAAAAAAAGATCAAGCATTTGTAGTTTGCCCTTCAAAAAAATGTAAAAACGTAGGATGGATTAACTCAAAAAATTGCATAGAAGATTATAATTGTTCAAATTGTGATTTAAAATGGAGAGACTAATAATAATAAAGCTTTTTCTAGTAGTTCATCTTAGGATTTAGTATATCAGAGTTAATGACAAGATTTTTTAAATTTTGTTTTACAAAAACTTGTCCTCACTGTGATGCACCAATATAAAAGAATGGAGGGTGTAATAATATGACATGCGGTTATTGTAATAAATAATTCTGTTGGTATTGCAAAGTTAGTTATTATCACTCTTTAACTATATTTTGCCCCATCATAGCTATATGTAGATTTTTAATTAGTTTCTTATTTCCCTTTAGATATATCTTTTATCTACAGAAGCTTTGGAGGTATTTATTATCTTGTTTCACTTCAATTTTTAGTTTTTAATTATTGATCTTTCAATTCGGGCTATTATCTTTATTAGCTAGATCAGTAGGTGCCTTGGAAAAATAATTAAATTATTTTATCTCATTTTCAAACAATAAACCTAAGTGAAAATTATACGTATCGATCAATTTCATTTAAAATAATAATTAAATAAATGCTTACTTTTTATTTATTTTATGTTGAGTATTGGACTTCAATTTAATCTTTCATTAGAGGATTAAAAAATGTGAGATTTAAAATTATTTTTAATAATAATTTAATTACAATATCATACTTTCTAAAAAATATTTAAAAGAAATTTATAATTCTTTTCTAATACTTCTTTTCCTTATAATAATAATCATAAATAATCAAAAAAAGAAATATTTAAATTTAGGAATTAATTATGGAAAAAGAAAATGTCTTAAAATACAAAAATCTTATTAAATCATAAAATTAATTCTTAATTTCCAAAACTTTTTTATATTTTTAAAGAAAATATATTTAGACCTTAATTTTATATTTTAAGTTTCTATTTTAATAAACTCTCCATAAAGCCTACCTATAGTGAACAAAAATAATAGAAGAAAACCCCTAAATTTGATAACATAAAAAATATAGGTCATTAATGAATTAGAATCCTTAGAGTATATTTGTTTTAAATAACTTCAAATCTTGGTTTTGGAACCTTAAAAATACTGGAAAAATAACAAAATAAAATTTTTAAAGCTTTTAATTTAATTGATTTTTTATAGTAATTATCCTGAATTAAATAAGAATTATTATAATTAAAAATATAATTCAATATAAATTAATTTTTTATTTTAATAAATGAATCAGTTGTATGATAAAGAAAGAAATTAATCTAAATAATAACTGATAATAGACTTTTAGATGACCATAAAAAAAAATGAGGTATTATAATAGATACCAAATATTATTATTAAAAATATGATTAACTAATCCAAAAATTTCATTTGAAGTCTAAAATTTGGATGATATAGTTTGGGGTGAAGAATTATAATTTAAAAAAAAGTTTTGTCACACTTCTAGTTTCCAAATTTTCTGAATAAACTATAATAATAAGCTCAATATCAACTAACACTCTATTATAGTCATTAAATCTAAATAAAAAAAAATAATTTTTAGTCTATAAATTTTCTATCAACTTACTGTTGCTTGGTAATCTTATTCAAATAAACTCTACATCTAGAACGAATTAAGAAGATTTCTCAATATTTAAAATTTAATCAGAGTATCAATACAAGAAAACTTCAAAATAAATTTGATTACAAAGAGAAAAAAACATAGTAATGATATCAAACTAACTAAATTTAGTATAGCTATTTTTTTATAGGTCTATGAACTTAAAGCTACCAAATAATTTATTTTGTAAGCTTCTATCATTCAAAATAATCTAGTTGTAATATTCGTAAAACAACTGTGAGCTTATTAGAAATAACATCACCTCCTCCTTCTTCTAGGAGCTTAATCTTATATGATTGAAAGGAATGTATGGGAAGACAATTCAACATAAGGTAATAAAGAATTTAATAAATAATAAAATCTATTTCAAAAAATAAATTTAAGAAGTAATTCAATCTTCATTATGCAACTTTTATTATTAAATAAAAAATCCTTGATTAAAATTGCTTTTTTCTTAATTAATTTGTTTTTTATTCAATTCACTTTTAAATGAATAATTAAAAAAATATTTAATCATATAAAGGATATGAACAAACCTGACCCAAATATCTAAAATCAAGAATTAGGAATAAATTAAAGGTTCAAAATTTAAGCACAAAAATTTTTATTTAAAATATATTCATTTACTATAAAATCAAAAATTCTAATATCAATATTTAATTAATAAATTTAATTTATTTTAGTAAATAATCTTATAAAATACCTTTTTAGAAACTCACTAATAAATTTAAAAGTTGAAGATATTTTAAGTAAAAAATTTGATTAAATAACTAATAGTAACAAAAGTTTGCTTTTCTTCTTGTAATAATTATACTATTGAGGAGGAAATTCATACTTAATATGTTTACAATCATCCTATATTTTAATCAGATATCAAAGCATCTTATTCCTCTATTGCCTAAAATTTTGTGGTTATTAATTAAAATAAAAAATCATAATTATTAAATAAATGCTATAAATTTAGCTAAATTGATATCTTAAAATTATTAAAGAGAAAAATTTGCCAAAACAAAATAGAAGAAAACATTAGAAAGAAATAGTTGAAAATTATAAATGAAAATAAATAAAACTCTGATTCTATTCAGGTTGTCTAAAATAATACTGATTCTTAAATTCTGTAAGATATTTAATTATTGCTAAAATTAAGATTCCTTCGATTTTATTTTCTTATTGTTATTATTATCAAATCTTAATTATTTAAAATCTACTCTATTTTATTTTTGGCTGAGTTTATGATTAAATAAAAAAGTACCTATCGCCTACGATTGAGTATGATTAGAATAATACTCAATTAATAAATTATAAATAACATAAATTTTAGTAGGATACTGCTCAGGAGTTTCGTTTCTATAGGATGAAAAGCAAATTGTTTAAAATTTAAGAGAATATGTATTTGAACTTTTGCTTTCTGATAAGTAGCAAGGGGTTATGTGTGAAATAATTCTTTAGAAGAGTAATCAAAAAATCGAATAATAAAATATGTAATATTTTAGATCATCATAATTTACAGTCAGTATACTTAATTAAATACAATTTTTTTTAAATTAGATATTTTACTATTAATGAAAGAAGAGATAACAATTTTCGATTTTATTTAAATGAAGGGAGTTAGGATGATAATGATATCAAAATATATTTTTTTAACCCTCTTAACTCTTAAGACTATAGGATGTAATTAGTTATTTAAACCAAGAGTTAATTTCCATTAAGATTTGAATAAGGCTTATTTTAGCTATTGATGTAATTTAATTATTATCTGCTATTTTTAAATTGATATCCATTTATTTCAATTAAAATTTAGGTTGTAGTGTAATTAAAATATAATGTAGCTGGTGAAATCAATAAATATATAGCATAGAGTATTATAAAATTAGAAGGCTTAATTTTTTGATGATATAACCTAATAGTTTTATGATTGTCATTCATCCTGCAAAGAATGCAGCAATCCCTATTCATGTGATTCTTGCAATAAAAATTTTTATTAATTTAAACATGATTTTTGTGGGAAATGTGAGGCTAATTAAACTTTTAACACATAAAGCTCTAATTGCGATTCTTGCTCTGATAAATGTATCTGTGATAAATTTGGAAAATGTATCTCTTGTATTGATCCTAGTAAGCAAAAGCTTGTTTAATAAAATACTTGTGTAGATTGCAAATCAATAGAAAATATGTATATTTCAAAAGATGAATGTAAGAAGTGCAATATTAGTGATTGTTTAGCTTGTAAAACCAATTCTAATACTGTTGAATGCACTAAATGTTTTGATTAATATAATTTAAAATAAGGAATTTGTATTTTTAAATATTATAATAATAGATGCAAAGAAAGTTAATACTAGGATTCTTAAAAAAAATGTAAATAATGCTCAGCTAATTGCTTAATTTGTACTTCAGATACAAAATGCTTAAAATGCTAAGACTAATATTTCATTTAAACAACTTTCTCACCAACACAAAATGATAGATGTACTTCTAGCTGTCCCGAAGGTAATTACATCGATGGTCTATATTGTAAAAGATGTTCATTTCAATGTAAAGAATGTGATAGTAGTGGGTGCCTTGTGTGTAATGAGGGATATTTTACAAAATCAGGCATTTGTAGCAAATGTGACTTAAGCTGCAAAACATGTGAGACTTCTGAAAAATGTTTAACTTGTAATGCAAATGAATATGTTTAAGAAAGTGGAAAATGTTCTAGTTGTAATAATAGAGATAGTGTATATATAGATTAAGATACTAATATTTGTAAAAAATGCCCATAAGAATTAAATTGTGTGAATTGCATAAATGGATCTACTTGCAAATCATGCATGTATGATGATTTTTTATTAGAAGAAGGAAAATGTGGTAAATGTGATAGTGACTATGGTAATTATAAAGATAATAGGAACTGTTATAAATGCTCCTAAAACTGTAAAAGATGTAAAGACAAAGCTACTTGCGAAATCTGCTATGATAATTATTTTTTAAAATCAGATAATTCTTGCAGCGATTGTAAGCAGCCAGCTTACTATATCCTTAACAAAAAGTGCTTAGAATGTAAAAAAGAATTAAACTGCTATACGTGTGACTAAAATTAATGTCTATCCTGCGAACCTAATTTATACCTATATAATGAAGGCAAATGTGGAAATTGTCTTGAGAAAAATTTCTATAAATCTGGCAAAAAATGTTTGAAATGTCCTGAATTATGTGGGTCTTGTGAAAACGATAAAAAATGCACATCTTGCATAAAAGATACATTTTTATTTGAAGATTTTACTTGCAAGACAGAATGTAACTCTAGTATAGGATATTTCCAAGAGAATTTTAATTGTAAAAAGTGTAATTCCTCTATAAACTGTAAGACTTGCTCTAATTTTACAACTTGCAATACATGCAACACTAGTTTTTACTATTTTGATGAAGATAAAACTTGCAAATCGTGTGAAATAAATAAAAGATTTTATATAGAAAGTAATTTTAAATGCAAGAATTGTAATCCATAATTAAATTGCGAAACTTGTACAGATGGTAAGTCTTGTGACACTTGTTAAAATAATTTCTTCATGGATAGAGAAACTAAAATTTGTGAACCTTGTAAAGAAGATGGAAAATTCATAGAAAATAAATAATATTGTTTGAAATGTGATTAAAATTAAAATTGTAAAACATGCTTATCACTTTCTAAATGCGAAACATGTAATTTAAATCAACACATTTATCCAACTGGAGATTGTAAATAATGTTAAACTGATAATGGGTATTTTATTTAAGGGTTGGAATGCAAAAAATGTAATTAATTGCTTAAATGTAAGACTTGTCTAGACTTTCAATCTTGTCAAGATTGTAGCAGTGGATTATTCTTGTATGAAAGTAAGAAATGTGATGAGTGCAATGAGGAAGGAGTTTTCTAAGATAAACTTACTAATAAGTGTGTCAAATGTGATAGTTCCTGTAAAACATGCTATGAAGGGAAGAAAGATAATTGTTTGAGTTGCTCAGGTATAAATCATTTCTTACATGAAGATAATACTTGTAAAGAGTGTGAAGACGGTAAGGGTTAAGTAGCTAATAAAACTAAATGCTTTTAATGTCCAGGTAATTGTAAGAAATGTGATAAGGATAATCCTAAAATTTGCTTAGAGTGTTTTGAAAATTTTAATTTCATAGATGAAAGCAGAACTTGTGGAGTTTGTGAAACAAAGAATTAACTTTATGTAGATTAAAATAGATACTGTAAAAAGTGTCATTAAACTTGCTAAGAATGCTCAAATTCTGATGAAAAAAGTTGCATAACTTGTATTAAAAATCTTAGCTTTAACATCTATAAAGGGAAAATATGTGAAAAATGTGATACTCAAAATGGATATTTTGTTGATGAAAAACTTAATGAATGCACAAAGTGTCATTCTTCTTGCAAAAAATGCAAAGATGAATCAGAAAATTCTTGTATTGAATGTGAGAAAGATTTGAGTTTCTTAGACGGTAAATGCAAGAAATGTGAAACGAGTAATAAATATTACATAGAATAACCTACTAACTTATGTAGAAAATGCCATAATACTTGTTAAACTTGTAATGATAATATTGAAACTAATTGTATAGAATGTTTGTAAACATTAAGCTTCAACAATAATAAGAAATGTGAAGAATGCAATTTAAATTTAGCCTAGTATGTAGAATAAAGTACTAACACTTGTAAAAAATGTCATCCTACATGTGCAACTTGCTCTGGTCCTAATATTACTTAGTGTTCATCATGTGTGAAGGGTTTGAGTTTATTCAGTGACAACTCGTGTAGATAATGCAAATCTGAAGAAAATAAATTTGTGAGAGAAAGCGATAATACATGCTAAGATTGCCACAAAACATGCTCAAAGTGTATGTAAGCTGGAGAGGATAAATGTGATGAATGTGCCAATGATCTTTCTTTTGATTATTCTAATAAATGTATCTCTTGCCCAAAATAAAAATTCTATGTGAAAAATAGAAGATGCCTTAATTGCCATTATACTTGTTTGGAATGTTTGGAAGAAGGTGCTGAGAAATGCCAGAAATGTGATGGAAGTTTAAAGAAATAACCTGATAATACTTGTGCAGAATGCAAGAAAGAAAATCAAATGTTTCTTGATAATGAAGATGATAGATGTAAAAACTGCAATCAAGTTTGCTAGACATGTGAGTAAAGAAAATTAACGAATAACAAAACGAGCAAAGGTAATGAAGATAGTGATTGTTTATCTTGTAAAGGAGAATATCATTTTATGTATGATGATGAAAGTAATATCAATACATCAATCAAAAGATGTGTAAAATGCCCTGAAGAACATTTTTATAAAACTTAAAATGGATATTGCATGAAATGTCATCCATCATGTAAGAAATGCTCAGGTCCTTTAGAGTTAGAGTGTATCTCATGTGAATAAAGTAACCACTATTTCTTGGATAAAAAATGCTAAGAATGCCCTTCAAGTGGTTATTATACACAAAAAGATTAGTGTCTGAAATGTGCAGAAAATTGTGATAAATGTACTGGAAGCCAAATAGAAGATTGTTAAAAGTGCAAAGAAAATTTCTATTTTTATGTAAATAAGAAAACAAAATAGAAGGCTTGTTAGAATTGCCCTAATGATTTATATTTTGTTGATGATGTTTTACCATAAGGCTAGCTTAGTAAAACATGTGATGATTGCCATTTTTCATGCTAATAATGTCTTTCATCTTCAGAACTTAAATGCTCTAAATGTAAAGATAGCTTATATTTTATGCCAGATAATAAATGCGAAACTTGTCCAGAAAATAAATATTTTATATCAAAGGAAAAGTGTTTATAATGCGACCAATCATGCTAATAGTGTAATGGCTCGAAACCGACTGATTGCACTAAATGCACGCCTGATAAAAGCTTTCATTATTTAGAAGATTATAATTTACCAATTAGCTAAACAAATACGAGAACTTGCTAAGCGTGCTAAATAAATAATGGATTCTATCTAGATGGAGATACATGTAAGAAGTGCTACCCAACTTGTTAATCTTGTAGCGGACCTGAGAAAAATTAGTGTAAGACTTGTGTTATTAATATGTATTTATATGATGATATGAGTTGTAGTAGTTGTCCTAGTGAGAAATACTTTATATTTAATTTAAATTAATGTAAAAATTGCCATGAAACATGTTTGACATGTGATGGATAAGCTGATAACTAATGTATTAAGTGTGATCTTAATTTAAAATTTGACTAAGATAACAAATGTATTAATTGTAAAAAAGATAATTATTATACAAATGGAGATAAATGCTTACCTTGTGATAAATCTTGTTTATAATGCCATGGTTCAACAGCAGATGATTGCGAAGAATGCTAAACTAATCTTTTCAGAATGGAAACTAATAATAGATGTGAAGAATGTCCTCTCACATAATTCTATAAATATTAAAAGTATTGCAAAAAATGTGATAAAACCTGCTTAACTTGTAATTCTGAAAAAGAAAATGATTGCAAATAATGTAAAATGGGCCTACATTTTTCTCATGATACCCATATTTGTATTGATTGTCTTAAGAAAAATTCTTTAAATTCTGAAAAAACAGGTTTTTATATAGATGAGTCTTCTGAAACTTGTAGACCTTGCTCTGAAGCATGTTCCACTTGCAATTCAAATTAACTAAATAGCTGTAAATCATGTGTTTAAGGATTTTATTTTGATAAAAAACTTAACGAAAAAAATGAAGGAACATGTATAAAATGCTTAGCTAAGAGTTATGTTGAGGATAATAAATTCTGCTTACCGTGTCATAGCACATGCAAAATTTGCACAAAAGGAGGAAGTGAAAAGGATTGTGATGTATGTGAGCAGGATCTTTACTTTGATGAAAATGATGGAATGAAATGTAAAAAATGTGATACATTAAATGGATTTTATATTTATTAAAATAAATATTGCAGAAAATGTTCTTCTAAATGTAAAAGTTGTGAAGGCCCTCTTGATTCAGATTGTATTTCTTGCCCAGAAAATTAATATTTTTTGGAAGAATATAACTATAAAAAATGTGGTGTTTGTGTAACTGAAAATAATTTCAAAGAAGAAGCAAAATAGCTCTGCCATAAATGTCATGAGAGTTGTAAATTGTGTGAGAATAAATCCGATAAATGTATAAAATGCATTGATAATAAATACATGTATCCAGATTAAACATGCAAAGAATGCCCTAAAGAAAAAAGTTTATATATTTCTGGTCAAAATTGCTTGTAGTGTCATGATTCATGTCTGCAATGTTCTGGGGGATCTCCCTAATAATGCGAATTATGCAAAGAAGAGTATAAATTAACTCCTTTAAAAGAGTGCAAAGAATGCTAATTAAATAACGGTTATTTTATAAGAGATAAGTACTGCGTAGATTGTCATAGATCTTGTCAATCTTGTGAGGATGAAAGTGAGACTAAATGTAAAGTTTGTAGAGAAAATCTTTATTTTCATCCTGATAAAATTTGTAAGTAATGTCCAATTGATAATGGATATTATTTAGGGAAACTAGAAAATTTTGGCGACAATTAAGTTTGTTTAAAGTGTGATGCTACATGTAAAGTTTGTAAAGACTAGGAGAGTTCATCTTGTATAGTATGTGAGAAAGATTTATATTTCTTAGATGGTTTGTGTAAGAAGTGTGATGTTGAACAACAATTCTTTATTTCATCAAATAAAAAGGATTGTAGCAGATGCCATTAAAATTGCTAAACTTGCCAAGGTGAAAAGAAAGATTAATGTATTGCATGTGTAAAGGATATGCACTTTATTGAAGATACTCAAGAATGTGCAAAATGTGAACTAGAAAAAGGATATTACTAAAGTAATGGTAGATGTTTTAAATGCCATTAATCATGTGAAACATGTAGAAATGGATTAATTTCTGGTTGTCAAAAATGTAAAGCTACATTGAGCTTCATTGATGATATTTGCTATGTTTGTAATATAAACGATGGCTTCTATATCGAACCTTCAACAAATAAATGTAAAAAATGTTCTGAAAATTGTAAAACTTGTACTGAACATGGATTAGATAAATGTAAAACTTGTAAACCTAACTTATATTTCAGCAACTAGAATATTTGTGAAATATGCAATGATACTGGTTTCTTTACAAAGGGAGATAAATGCTTAGCCTGTGATAAAATGTGCTATAAATGTGAAAAAGAAACTGCTGATTGTACAGAATGCTAATATCCAAATTATTTATAAATAGATAAGTCTTGTAAAGAATGTGATATAAATAATAGATACTTTATTGAAAAAATAAACCCAAACCCAAATAAAGATTAATGTGTTCCTTGCCATGAGGATTGTTAAACTTGCAAAAATAAATTCCAATAGGATTGTATTAAATGTAAATACCCCTATACTTTCTTTGATACAAATAATATCTGCTAAAATTGCCACATAGACTGCTCGGCTTGCTTTGGTATTGGTAAAAATCAATGTAAAAAATGTCTTGATCCTTAGAAATATATTAAGGTTTAGGATTAAACTTGTGGGTAGTGTGAGCCTAACGAGTTCCATGATAATTTGAAATGTTTCAATTGCTCAGAAAACTGTTTGGAATGTTAGAAAATAGATGAGTGTTTAAGATGTGGTAATGGAACATAAATAAAAAGAAATAATTTATGTGGTAAATGTGAATAAAATGAATATATTGATGAAAATAATAGATGCTAGCCATGCGATAAAGATTGCCTAACTTGCAATGGACCTAATTAAAACTAATGTATTTTATGCAATAATTCTTTATACATCAGAAAAGATTCTAATTTGTGTGGAAACTGTGATTCAAATTAATTTAACAATAAAATTAAATGTATTGATTGCCACAATGATTGCTAAACCTGCTAAGGTCCTAATAGCAATTCTGACTGTCTTTCCTGCAATAATTCATAACTTTATTAATGTATATAATCTTAAGTGGATTCATTTTTCACACCAATGAATCTAAAATACTCTTGTGAGAAAGCATGCTTATAATGCCATACTAATTGTAAAACATGTTTTGGTTCGAAATAGACTGAGTGCATGACTTGCTCATTTGGTATATTATAAAAAGATTTATCTTGTTCTAAATATTGTCCAGATGGAAAGTTCTTCGACGAAGATTCTTATTAATGCCAACCTTGTGATGCTAATTGTACTAAATGTACAGGAGTAAAATAATGCACCGAATGTTAAGATAAATTTACTTTGTTTAATGGTGTATGCTTCTAATGTAAAGAAGATTAATATATAGGTAATATAAATCATATTTTTAAAAATTATTTCTTTTTTTATAGACAAAAAATACTATTTTTTATTGGTAAAATTTTTTAAAACTTCTTCCTAAAATTTTAATAGATGAGAAAGAGATGAAATGTATTGACTGCCATACTTCTTGTAAAACCTGTAGAAATAAAACTATGTTTGATTGCATAGAATGCAAAAATGAGGAGTATTTCTTTGATTAATTTAACAAATGTGTAGCAGACTGTTCAGAAGGATATATTAAAAATAGAAAAATAAAGCGCTGTTAAGAATGCTTATATTAAAGAAGGCCTAATAATATAGTGGAATGTGTATTAGAATGCGAATCGAATTAATATGGAGATAAGAAAACTCGGTTCTGTTTAGAATGTATTAATAATTGTAGTAGATGTACAGCAGCTGATAAATGCTCCGAATGTAAACATACTTTTAGCTTTAGCAGTATTTAAAGGGAGGCATGCAGAGTTTGTAAAGAAAATGAGTTTGTAAGTGATGATAACTTTTGTGTAATTTGTCCTTAGATGCACTGTGAGACATGTAATATAAAATAATGTACAAAATGTGAGCACACTTACAATATAAATAAAACTAATGGAAAATGTTATTATGATTAGAGATATGACTTATATTAGTGTAAGGATTTAAATAAAGATGATGACAGTTGTGAAAAGGAAATGACTTTTATAGATAACTCTGATTTTATTATGAAATCATCTACCATAATTTCTATTACTTTAAGTTCCTTTTCTTCTATTTTCTTAGGAAGTGGAGGATTCTTTAGTTATACTTTATAAATGCAGTAAATTATAGGTAATAATTATTTCTATAAAAACCAATTAAAAACTTTAAGCTTAGGTCCTACTTTTTACTAATAAAACTATTAATTGAATGTTTTATCTATTATTCCCAATCCACTAAGAGCTATTTCCAGTTATAGAGATTTCATAGATAAAAAATCAGATCAAACACAACCAGTTTCTTCTGATTAAACTCAAGCAACATTTAACAGAGTTTATAATATAAATAGAGTAAAATATGCATAATAAAATGTATAAATAAACATTAATAAAATAAATTAATCAAATGAAAGCCTTAATGAAAATTTAAATTAATAATTTGGATTAGGTATTTTTGATTATAGCTACTTTGAGGAAGTCCTTTAAAATAATAATTAAAATATTAATGATAACATTAATCATATAAAAAATAATGGAGCAAGTCATAGTTACTAAAGACTATTAGGAGATAAATTAATCAATAATAATCTTTCTTCTCTACAAGCAGTAGAATTAAGTAAAAGAACAATTGATAATTTTATAGTTTATTTATTTGTGATGGTTTTGTTCTTGAGTTTCTTGGGCATTTGTAGTCTCTTTAAGGATAGAAATTCAGCTTTCATAAATTCAGTTTAGGAAAAGAAGTATTCTTGGATGATTATGATTTAAATGATATTTTCTAATTATGTGATGATGACAGTTTTTTAAAGTTTTTAAATTCTCAAATCTAATGATATTCATTTATTTGATATTATTAGCATTACCTTTTAAATCAGCTATCTCTTATTATATTTTGTCTTTGCTGCTTTTTTCTTCTATAAGATTTATAAACATGATAAAAGTCAGGTTTTTTTACGAGAAGTAAGATTATATTTGCATTTTTTATCTGGAATTATTACTGATAAAAAATCTACTAAGTTCTTCTGGTTCATTTTTGAGTTGAGGAAATTAGTGAACTTACTGATAATTTTCTGTATTTCTAATATCATTGTATAGTTAACTTTTTAGTTAGTCCTCAATTTTGCTTTCTGTTTATATCACATCATATGTAAACCATTTTAAGTAATATGGGAATAGAGATATTATTATTTAATAGAAGCCTTCAATGTACTAATTAGTTTTTCTTTACTTTGCTTTATAACTACTGATATAAAGGAATTTGCTTGGATGTAATATATATCATTAGTTCTTATCAATGTAATTGTTTTAGCCTTTACCTTTTTGACTATGTTAAAAATTATCTATGTTAGATTCTTCTAAAAGAGATTCATAATTACCAAAAATATAGATAATGAAATCGATTAGAAATGGAGAGAAATTAATAAAGATTAAAAATCTAGAATAACAAGAACAATGTCACCTTTAATTTCATCTCCTATCAGAAAAGCAAGAAAAACCACAATACAATTGCAAGCTTTTTCTACTTTGAATCTATCAAATGCTTCAGAGCAAGTGTCTGATATTAATGATTTATCAATAAAATGGAATATGAATCCGATTTATGCTAGAGAAATTGCTTTACAAGAAATCTCTAAAGCTTCATCAAACACTACTTTGCAATCCAATAAAAATTTATGAATACGTACTATATCTTTTTAATATTTATAATTTAATAAATAATTTATTAAATTAAGTTAGAAAATATTTAATTAATAATCATTCATAGAAATTAATTAAAAATCATTATTAGAAATTAATTAAAAATCATTATTAGAAATTAATTAAAAATCGTTATTAGAAATTAATTAATATGATCAAACAAATGGAATATAGAAAAATCTACTTAAAAGTAAGATATTAATCAATTTATATTTTAATTTCATCTTTTCTTCCATTCAATATCTAGCTTGCATCCAGAATCAACTACCATTTTAGCAACAGGGCATCTAAGTTTGAGATATTAGTTAAGCATTTTGATTTACTCTTAAGTGGCAGTAGTTTCAACAAGAGCTGTTCCATAGATTCTTGAGAAAGCTGCTGATACAGGAGGAGTTTATTCAATAGGCAACTATAGAGCACCTACTTCATCCCTTTCACCCTTAATATCGTAGTCTACTTTAGTGATAGTAATTCCCATCTATTTAGCAATGTAGGTAGAAGTGGCTTATTCACAGGCAACCAATGAAGAGAGGAATACACTTAGAGGTGAGATACTAGTACCATCAGTGTGAATTTTTAATTTCCCTCCATCAGTTACATCAGCTTATGAACTTGCACCTGTACCAGTTACGCTATATTACTTTAATGAAGATTTAGCTTCTGTACTGAATTTATATAAATTCTTTAAGTATATCTAAGTAGTTTATACTAAACTTTTCTTTAATCCAAACATTTGATATTTGTATATTTTATAATTTTTTTTATTGTTTTTGTATTTTTTAAATTATAGATATTTTTTATTACTGAATTCTATTGAAACATTTAAAAGAAGAAATTGTCATTTTTTTATAATTCAATTCTATCTAGTTAAGGATGTTAATTTTTCTAAATTAAATTGAATATTCACCAAATTAATTATCTAGAATTAAACTAATAATTAATCTAGAAAAAGATTACAGCTTATAGTTAATTAATTAATTCATCTATGGCTATGAGTGTAAACAATTTTGTATCTATTAGATAATCATCAAGAGTTACTTTAGGTTATATTAATTTATCAATAAAAATGGAATTTAAGACTTAGTAAAACTAGTATATACAAAAGATATATTGGCTTTATTCAACTTTTCTAATGAATAAGAAAATTATTACACTATGTAAAAAATTTATTCAAAAAAAATTAAATATTAAATTAACTTATATCTTACAATTTTTATTTTAATTTAGTTCTTTCTTTTTATATATTAAAGCTAGTCTTCTATTACTTCTTTATCTATACTAATTTATCACTAAATTCTGAATAGAATTCATTTTGTAATTTATTTAATTCTTATAATCAGTTATTAATGAAAGTTATATTGATATTCTCAATATTATAAAATTGCCTAATTTTTATTAAAATTAAATTACTAATCGAGTAATAAATTTCAAAAAAAATAGAATTTATTATTTAGTAAAACTATATACAAAAGAGATATTCGAACAAATTAGCACAGATAAAGACATAATTGAAGACTGAATTTAATATATACAAAGAACTACATTAAAATAATAATAATTGTAACAAATTAGTAAAATTAATATTTAATTTCTTTAAATAAATTTTTTTTTAAATGTAATTGTAAAAACAGTAAATTTCTTTTTCATAAGAAAAGTTTAATAAAGCTAAAGTCTCTATAAAATATAGTTCCTACTTAATTTAATTCTTATAAGGATTTAACAACTAAAGTTATTTTAAAGAATAATGTGCATTTTTTTCTATTTAAATTTCTGTTAAATTCTTAGATAATTTGCATGTTAATCTTAAGATTTATAATAGAAAAATGAAATAGATCTTTCCAAAAAGCTTAATTTAAACAAATATAAGATTTAATCTAGATAAGGTTCAAATAAATTTCTTAATTAAGCTAATATAAATAAGTTAGTAGAACAATTCTTTATTAGAATAAAGACAATTAAACAAATTTTTCTAATAATAATATGCTAATCAACAAAAAATTTTTAATTTCAAATTTAGATGAGATACAATTTATATTTTTTAATTAAAGTAGATATTTTAAGAAAGGATTTTAAATATTATCTATAAAACTGTTTTTTAAGCATTTTTATTACATTTTTTGTAGGAAAACATAATTAAAGTAAATGTATTTAACTTAATTCTTAATCATTTTTTTAAATTAGATTTAGAAAAATTAAAAAAAATATTTGTTGTTGAATGGTGTTGGAATTAAAATAATTATTTAATAATTATGAAATACTATTAAAATAATTATTTAATAATTATGAAATACTATTAAAATAAGAATTCTATATTTCTAATGAAACAAGATTTATCTTTTAAAAATATCAATTTTAAGATTTTTGAGAAATTTAATTAGATTCAAACAAAATAGATTTTTGATATCTGTGTTAATATAGACATTATTTCATTATTAATAATCAATGACTATTAAAAAAACAAATTGAATTTTTTAATTTTAAAAACTTAACTATTAAAAAAGTATAACTCAATCTTTACTTTGTAAATTAAGTACTAACTTTTCAAGTAGAAAAACTTTTAAAAGTAGCCAAATTATAATAGGAAAGAGATAGTCTTAGAAAAGAAACATTTTATTTATTATATCAATTAAAATTCTGAATAAGAAAAATGTAAATAGAATAGCGAATATTTAAATGGTTGTCTAGTCATAAAATCCTAAGCTTATCTGATAAAATTTAGGGATAGAATATGGAAGGAATATATGAATTGGATTCATAAATGACAAAGTAAATGGAGGTTGGTACAAAGATAGGAGAATTGTTAGATAAGATAAATAAAAGTAATCATAACTACACTGGATATTTGAGTTTAGATAAATTAAAAGATTCAAATACAGCTGCATCTAGATTGTATAATTGGAATATATTGACAGATGCAATGAAAAAGATGGGGATCACACTTGATTAAGATATAAAATCACTAATTGTAGCTGGAGATACATAAATGTTAGCAGAGGTGTTAAAGGATATTTATGAGTTTGATATGAACTAATTAGAGAGAATATCCATACCTAGTTCAGCCAATTCAATGATAGTATAAATCTTTTATTTATAAAGTAGGAATAATAGCATTATCAAATTAATCTACTTTTCTATATGATTTTATAGTCAAATCCAAGAAATAGCTTGAAAAAAGGCATAAAATCGGCAAATCATGGAAAGAATCCATACGAAGAAGATAGGAAATAGAATTTAGAAATCAAATAGACAAAGTGTAATTAAATAACATTTAAATAGAAAATGAATTACATTCATTTTTATTAAAAATTAGTGGATGGAGAAGCAGGAGTTGATTTGAATAATTTAGATGTCTAAAAGAATCTATCAGAAACACAATCTCTCCTTGAATTTTTCTTAGTTGGAATCTCTCGTCACTTTATGTTGAGGCCAAAGCAAGTAATAATAGAAAGATTTTAAGATGAAATTTGTAGAATTAAGCATTAAAAATAATTGATTTAGATTGGGGGTTATTTATATATCAATATATAGAATTTAAATAAACCAATTAGTTTTAGTAGTAGTAGTATACATAGCAAAAGGCATTTTCAATATTTAATTATTTTTTAAATAATGTTAAAGTCAGCTACTCTCCTTTCTAACGGTAATAAATACTTTGCACATGTATTGGTTAAAGGTTTGAAAAGCGATTTTAGCCCAGTTGAGAAATTCTTGTAGGATATTTATGTCAATGTTAAGAGATTATTACTCTTTATAGAAGTTGAGGAAGCAAATGTTCCTATTATTTTGAATACTCTTAAGCCAGGGCTATTATCAAAAAGTGAAGAAGTAGGTTTATGGACATGCCGTATTTTAAGTAAAATATCATTTGATTTAGCCAATTTAGAACTTCTAGCCCCTGCTTATGATTGGTTCAGCTCTCAAATGGGAGGACTTTACAGTGCAGTTATGTGTTTAAGAAGACATACTAATCTTAAAGACACTGTAGTTAGTTTTATGATTCAAATAAGTAGATATAATCTTACAGATTTCTTAACAGTTTAGCTTAGAAGAATAATAGAAAACAATAAAGAATATATAGATTTTATTAATTTAATTTTTAGTTCACTTACAAATTCTAAAATGAGTAAAGAAGAAGTAAATTAATTGCATTTGGTTCTTTAAAAATAATTACTTATTTAAAATAAAGTTATTAAATGGAAAAATTGTAGAATATTGGGTTGAAAATTGTTTGAAAATGGCAGAAAATGATCCTTTAAAAAACCAAATTACTGACAGAGAAACAGCCTTATCTTTATTAATTAATGTTTGGAAGAGTTATCCATTGTATATTGAAGAAACTCCTTAATTAACAGAAAAGATTTTAGATTTGTTAAAGAAAGGAAGTAGAGATAAAAATTTTTGTCTTTAAATTGGATGTTTTGCTAAACTATTTGAGTTATTAGACTACCTTGCCACTGATAGGAATCCCCTAGCTGCCCTAATTTATAAAAAATTAACTTTCTCTTTTATAGAAAATCATGCTGATATAGAATTGAGATAATTTATTTTAATGAATTTTTCCAAAACTTTTAAAAAATTTAATACAATTCCAACTGAAATCTTGCTGGAACCTCTTATTCGTCAAATTCAAGTATTTTTCCTTAGAATTATTCATTTTATTTAACATTTGTTCATAAAAAAATTAATTTTTATATAATTATTGTTATTATTAATTTTAATAAAGGTTAGTTAAAATTAAACTTATTTTGTGAATATTTGTGACATTGAATTTCTCAAAATAAGCTCAACTCATCCTAAATTAAAATTGAAGATGTGTGTTTAGTTAATTGATTTACTTTCTAAGATTTACCTTAATGATTTAGTCTATGCTCAATCAATATTTGACCCAGTCAGCTAAATGATTGCAAGATTCGTAGAAGAGGAAGCATTTTAAGAATATTTAGTTAAATTAGTTAAGATTGCTCTTGCTATGTTTTTCAATAGTTGTAAAAATAAAAAGGGAAATAAGCAAAGATTTGATAAGTATGGTTAAAATTTGTATGATGCACTCAATGAATCTAATGAAACAGAGATTATTAATGCATAAAAAAGAGGATTAATTATTTAATTGCTAAAATGGATAATAGAATAATAATGTCCTAATCTAAATGAATAATTAAAACCATTAATAGTCCATGTATATATATAATTAAAATAGATTAAATAAGAAAATAAAGGTAAAATTATAGAAAAATATTTTTAAATTTATAATTTAATTAATAATTTCGAATAAAAGGTATTGTAATGTTACTTGGATTATTGGGCGATCCTGAGGCTATTATTTAAGAAATAGAAGAATAGAATTAACTATAAGAACAAGAAGAGAAAGAAAGATTGGCTAGGCTAGATTAATATAATTAATTGTATAATGAACAATAAGGATTAAGTGAAGCAAAGGAATAGTAAAAGAGGTATTATAAAGGAGATAATTATGATGACGATAGGCCAAAATAAAATGTTCAACCTTTATTTGTTGAAAATATTTTAGATAATTAAGAATTTGGATAAGAAAGATAATCAAGAAGAGATGTTAATGAAGAAGAATTTTTGTAAAAAAATGGTAATTATTAAATATTATTTAATGCTTTTGTTAAGCATTTAATTTTAAAAACTAGGAATTGGATTAAAAAAAAAGAACAGTGATAAGCCAAAAAAATCAGAATTTGAGAAGAATTTAAATTCCAAGGCTATAATGTAAATAGAATAAATTAAAATGAGAAGAGAAGAAGAGTAAAAAAGGAAGCAGCATGAAGAAGATTTGAAGAAATAAAAAATGGATTAACAAATAAAGGCTGCTACTTAGGAAATTAATAAAAGAAATGCAAAATTAGGTGTTGCAAAGGAAGGGGATTCTAATTTACCTTTAAAGCTTACATATGAAGAGAATAGTTTGCCAAATACAATTAACAAAAATGAACCTCTACAGCTTGTCAATTTAGATGACATGGAGGAAAGAGATAAAGAAACCCTTAGTATTGCTTTAAAAAAATATCATAAATCCATCAAAGCTCTCTTTACAAAATATTAAAATAGTACAACTACCATCAAAAAGTAAAGCAATTTAATTAAAATCATGCATTATAAATATTATACTTAAAAAAATAGGGGAGATTTCTTTGCTTAGATGAGAGAAAAAGTAGATGTGATATCAATTTAAGATATTGGTAAGATGATTAAAGAAAATGATTTATTGGATTTGTGTACAAAGGAGGAACTTGTTCAATTAATAAAGCTAATCAATTCTAAAATTGTTGAAAAAGTAATTTTTTATTACTTTTATGGTGGAATATTTAAAATAATTTAATTTTTAAATAGGGTGATACCAGTCCTTTAGATTTAGATGATTTTAGTAAATATTTAGTATAATTTGCCTTGTTAATTTTTAGTAGACCTCCGAAAGATATGAGAGGATGTCATGCAGGTTAGATATTTGAATAGCTATTCAAACACATTGCTACTGCTACTAAGAAGAGAGGTGAAAACTCATTAATCTATTAGAACCCTGATTTTGTTAATGTTCCCCTTCATGAGCAATAAGAAATTAATAAAATCAATAATGCTCTTTTTATAGATAAAGATTATCCTATTCCTGATAATTATAAGAAAGTAGTTGAAAAGTAGATGTAGTTGAGTTATAATCTCAATAAAAAAGCTTAGATTGGTATTCCTTAAGGCTATCTTTACGGATACTAGATAATTAATGATCTTTTCAATAAACTATTTAAGTAACTACCTCTAATACCAAAATAATATATTAACCATTTATTTTAATTATTTAGGATTAATATTATTGAGCCTATTACTAAAGTATCACTAGTAGATAGAGTCAAGCCTAAGCCTCCATCATAAGCAAGCTTACCTAAAAAATCATCAAATATTTAAAGCAAAGAAAATTAAGATATTCCTTAAAAATAGCCTGTTGAAATGGATGAGGGTTAACCTGCTAAGAATATGAAATCGGGATAAATAGGAAGATTAAGTAATTTTTTTAATTATTTTTATAGATAAATAAATTTAAATATCATTTTTAAGATAATTTGAGAAGCTTTGGAGATATAAATTTATCTGAATAACCTCCTCTTCCTCCTACATAGACAAAGGCGTAGGTATCTACATATGAGAGAGGAAGGACAAAGAGCCCATAAAAATAAATTGTCAACAAAGTGTTACAAAGATAAATTGAATAACAAGAAAATGAAGTTAAGAAGAAATAATCATAAGATGCTAGATTAAAATAAAGATAATAGGTAAAATATATTAGCATAAATTTATTCATTTTGATAATTTATTTTAGGAATTAAAAGAAGAACTTGAGAAGGTTAAGGAGTTGAAAAAAGAATAAGAACTTAAATAAAAAGAAGAGGAGAGATTAAAGAGATTAGAATAAGAAGAATAAGAAAGGAAAAAGAAAGAAAAGTTCTTAAAAGAATAAGAACTAAAAAAATAAAAATTAAGAGAGCATCAATTAAAGTTAGAAGAAGAAAAGAAGCAAAAAGAATAGCAGCTTTTAGATTAAAAGAAAGAACAAGAATAGAACAAGAAAAAGGAAGTTGAAGAGTTCATGAAAAAATAAAAGCATAAAATAGAGAAGGAATTATAAGATATTAAGCAATAGTAACTTAAAGAAAGAGAAGAGCAAGAAAAGAAGAGAGAGGAGGAGAAAATTAAAGAAGAGAAGAGGAAAAAAAAGGTAATTTATAATCTTTTGTTTCAATTAAATGTTGCTTTAATTTCAATTTAAATATTAGTATTTGATTGCTAAATAAATTAATATTGAATTTCTTTGAATAAATATTAAAATCATTTATGATTAATTAATTAGAATTTATAAGTGCTTGAGCAAGCAAAGGTGAAAAAAGAATAAAAATAGCAGGGTGAAAACAAAGAAGATGAAGGAGAAAATATAGGTAATGAAAACAATAATAAAGCAGATGTAAATTAAAATAAATAACAATGAACAAAAGAAATAATTTAATAAATAAATATTCAAGATAACTTAAAATACTATTTATTTTTAATCAAAATAAAATTATATTTAATCCTGATAATATCTATCCACTATTCTTTAGTGTATTCATTATTATTAATTGTTAATGTATAATACTTATTACTTTCATTTAAAACCAATTGCATTAACAATCTTATTCAACCCATCCATCTTTCTTTTTAATGATATTTATCACTTCAAAATTGATGATTTCAATAATTAGCTTTTATACGAATATTTACTGGATTATAACAATGCTTCTATTATTAAATTATATTTATAGATATCTTAATTAATTATCTTTCTTTTTTTTCAAGCATATATGTTCGTTTGAAATTTATTTAATGTCTTTTTTAGAAATATTTCAAAAGTTAAAATATTCAATCAGTGCATTTAATAATTAATTAATCAATAAAAATAAACGGATAGTTTTTGTAATAAATATTAGAAATGACCATTTTACACGGTTTTTTAGATTACCTTTATGAAAATTCCATTTTAAATCGAAATGGTTTAAATACAATGTAAGAATTCCTTAGGGTATGTGACAGAAATGCCGAATTAGATGAGTAAGTTGTATGTAAGTTAGCTAAATATATCAAACAACTAAGTGCCTCTGATTGTTATGACATGTCAGATAGATTACTCAAAAATTATAAAAAGTAATAAGAATAAGTAAACAACTCTACCTAGTAATACTAATCTACTCCTCCTGCACCAATTGCCTATCCTTACTAAACTCAAAGAGAGTAGAAAAGAGTTAATGAGAATAATTCTATCCAAGATTATAAAAATAATTATAAATCATTATAAAATAGTCATAATTAGATTGTAAAATCAGAGCAAAGTCAAAAAAAATTTGATTGGAGATGGAAGATCTAAACGAATGATAAATTAAAATAATTATGCAATGTAATAAATAGATAATAATATAGGAAAGGATTCTAAGCAATCAAATAATGTTAAAATTTAAATTCAAAAACAAAGAGATAGTTAAGTCCTCAAGCTCTTAAAATGAGTAATCATATAAAATAACAATTAAACTCCTTCTTTGAGTAAGAAGAGTAAAAGAAAATATTAATACGAAATAACAGTATTTAGAAAATTGTTGATTAAAAATAATTAAGCCGAAACTAATCAAATGAAGATTTAAAATGGTAGAAACCCAAAAAATAAAATATGATTTAAAACTATGTTAGATAATAAAATAGTCCTGAAGTTGTAAAGAGAAATAGAAGTAATATAAGTAGCTGTAATAACTTGAGTATTTAATAGAATTTAAATCAATTTAATAATTCAACTAATTCACCTTCAAAAATATCAAATTATTAAAGCAACTCTTAATCTAGCTAATAATTGACTTAAATCAAAAGCTTAAAAGATATTTTGAATAAAGAAATATCTGAAGCTAATTAGCATCTAAAACTCAATGCGAGTGATATCAGACTTAATTATTTAAACCTAAAAGAATCTTTTAAATTAATCCATGAATAGTTAGAGGCTGACTTGATTACAAATTAGGAAGCAATACAAATGATTAATTCAATAAAAGAAAAGCACTATGATTCTTTCTGCACATTCAAGCCTAATATAAATAAAGAGAACTAATATTATGAAAAAATAAAAAATAGAGATATAAGCAATCCCTTTGAAAGACTTTATAAAGATGGAATAGAACACAAAACAAATAAATCCCAAATTCTTTCCCATATTAAAAACTGTTTAGAATTAAAAGATTGTACTTTTCATCCTAATATTTAAAAATCTACCCCAAAACCAAGAAATGTAAGGTTTGCTGGAACGTTATCAACATTTACTCCTTTATCAAAAGAAAATGAGAATTAGAATTATTTATGATTAATTATATTTCAAATATTTTATATGAAAGTACTCAATATATTTAATTCATTAATTTTCATTAGAAATAAAATCTTATTAGGAGATTTAGAAAAGTAGATATATTATTTCTCTTTTATTTAAAAAAAATACAAATATCCTTGAATTTATTAAAGAGAGGTAATCATCATGAGATTAACTGAGATAATTACCTATTTTAAAGTATTTTATTCATTATTATTTAGAAAATTTAGGTTAGTATTTTTGAGAGTAGTATTTTAAAAATAAAGAGTAGTTTAATTGAGTAATATCATCTATATTCTAGATCTAATCTATATATTTAAAATTTAGTTTCTATAACTATAAGCTGAAATTAATTGATACCTTAGAGTTTAGAGGGAATTATTAATATCTACTGTATATACTCATTTAATATGGTACTTTTATATTCAGGTACTTTTTTCTAAATAAATTAATAATGTATAATGAGAAAAAATAGTTAATTTTTTTAGTAAATTGGAAGAATTTATTAAACTAATATATATAAGATATAAACATTTACTTTCCATAACTTTAAGAATAGTTTAAAGTAATAAATAAATACTATTTACTATTAAAAATTAAATAAATAATTAAAATTAATCAGTTGTTTGAAAGACTTAAAAGTTCCCAATTTTAAGTCTACGAAAAATAGTACATAAAAATAAATAGTTTTGGGAATCTTTCATCGAAGTATCTATACATTTCATCAAGGGAATCCCCAAAAATATCTTTGGAGCTGTCTGATAACTCATGATAATGGCTCTTTCTATTTCTAATCAACTATTTAATAAATCAAATAAAGTTTAAAAATAATTTAAAGGTAGAATAAATTTAGTTACTCTTATCAAATCTTTCACACTAGTAAAACTATAAAACTTAAAAATCTTTGTATCTGAAATTAAGCTCTTATCAATATTTTTATCCCATCTAATTCCATCTAATACATTTATCGATTTACCTTATTGCTCAAGCAATTCAGAATATTTATTATCAGTATCTTTAGCATTAATAAACAATTATTTTTAAAAATGATTGTATTTTTGTAAATAAAATTACCAAAAGTCTCAATATAATCACTAAATTCGGATATAAAAGCAAATTTTTATAAAGTACTCCAGAAGTAAGGATGTTTTATACATTACTTGACAGTGAATCTTTATTTCTGATTTTGTTGGATCATTTTACTTATTAAATCCTTTAAAGTTTCATCATCCATTTTCAATGAATAGCTATTTTATGTGATATTTCTTTCCCTTTCTTTTCTATTTTTAAATAATAAAATATCATTTATGAAATTTAAGAACACTCTATATAAAGAATGAATTATCAAATATTTCAGCTTAAAAAGTAAAAAAAAATTACACATCACCAAAAGGATGACCTCCTTGAGTATATATATAATAGAAAACACAACCTAGGGAGAAGATATCTGTATTGAAAGTTAAAGGTTAATTTTCTATTTATTCAGTGGGTCTCCATCCCCAAGTACCAATATCATTCGTAAAGAGAGTATTTTATTTGGAAATACTTTTGGATAAACCAAAATCAGCAAGTTTTATTTCTTTATTATAATGGATAAGAATATTCTCAGGTTTTATATCTCTGTGGATAACACTTTATGCGTGTAAGTAACTAAGACCTTCTAAACAATCTTTAAATACATTCTTTAGATTACTCTTGTCAAAGAATTCCTTTCTTAAATCATATAGAGCTTTTAAGTCAGACTCACTCTTCTTTTTATTCTTTCTGCTAGTGTATTCTGTTAAATCTTGAATGCTTCCAACACACTTTTCTAAACCTAATAGAATATGATCTTTTGTTTCTTCAAAATAATAATATTTAATTATATTCTTATGATGAAGTTTTATCAGCATTTAAATCTCTTTACTGGCTAAATCTTTATTATCTTTAAGCAATTATTTAACAGCTATTTCTCTGCCTTTAATTATTAAGTTATTTGTTAATTTCATTCATTTCTATTAACTAATCTATAAAATATTTACCTTAAAATGTTCCCTCAAATATTACTGTTCCCTAAGCTCCATATCCTAAGACTTTATTTCTATTAATTTACAGTGCTCTGAATTTACTTGTTTCTCCATCTTCATTATTGGTAGCCTTTTTCTCTACTTTACTATTGTTATTATTATTTTATTCCTATTATTACTTTTTAATCAATTCCTCTTATTCTTAACTCATCTTTTATAAAACTTGATCAGCTTCTTCTTATTTTTTATTACTAGAACTTGAGGTTTTACCACTTCTACCACTATTTCTTTTATACATAGAAGTAATTCTTTCATCTTTTAGAATCAGAATGATTACTAAAATTATTAAAAAAGATAGTAAGGATATGGTTATTTTATTATCTTTGGCAAAACCAACGAAAAACTAAGGTAGGGTATTATTATTATCAGGAATAAGAGGATTAAGATTAGAATTATCTTCTATTAACATTTTTCCCTTTCTCAAATTATCAATACAAGTCATCACCTCATTAATATAATCTTAATTTTCTAACTTATCTACACTAAAAATCAACCTTTCTCTACACTATTTATTCTCTAAGCACTAATTCTTAAGCTTTGTTGAAATTTGTAAAGGGACTAATTAAAAGCTGCTACCTTCATTAAATGAAACTATACCATTTTAACTGGATTTATTTCCTTACTAAATCTATTAGCTATCCTATTTTATATTGATTATGTATGTTTTTATAATATCTTAAAAGAATAGAAAATTAAAATAATAATAAAATATTAAAAGCTTTTTAAATTATACAAATTAAAGATTTACATATTCTGAGGGAATAAAGGTATTTAAGGTAGGATTGTGGACTATCATATTTTTTTGGAAGGATTATTAATAACCAGTAGGAGAAAATATGGCAACTATTTCTTGATCAGTTTAGAAATCAACTATCTTTACCTTAGTATCTTTTTTTTTAATTTTTAAATCTTAGTGTTGATCTTGCATGAAAATATATTCTTCGTTTTCAACTAATTTATTTTTTTCCAGCCCTTTGAATAGAAACTCTTCGTAAATCATTAAACTAACATCAGTGCTAGTTAAACCCCAGTTCTCCTTTTTAGTGAAAATATTAAGCTGTTTTATCAACTTCTAGTTAACGTTTATGATATAATGATCTAAATAATTATCATAGTTATCTTCGATATCTTCAAATTTCTCTAATTAGCCATTTAGAGGATTAATTAAATAAATCTTCTCTTTAGTAAATGCTACATATTTTGAGTCATTTCCGCTGATAGGGCATATTTTTATTATTTAATCAATCTCTTCTCTCATTATTTTCTATTTCATTTAGCTTTCATTTAATAAACTTAACTTAAAAAATAAAAGAAATTTACTATTGGTGTAGAGTCTGATGACAAAAAGATGAAGTTTCCATCTGATGAAGGTAAGAAATAATCATATCTATCGAAATTAGAATTTGAATCTGCTGCTATCAATTCGGTTGTTTGGAGATGATCATCTTAATGCTAATTATCCTACTATTATTACTTTTCTTAACTAAACTTAAGTTCACTGATTACTACTTTTAAATCTGTCATCCAATTCATTTATTTCTTTTTGATGTTATAGCTATAAAGCTTGCCATCATTAGTGAGAATCTATAATTTATTTATTCATATAATGCTTTAATATTTTCCTTTTTTCTAATCTTCTATTATCTAAAATTGTGATAATTTAAAAGATTAATAATGATAATTTTTTACTAAGTACACATCTTTATTAACTTTTGATTGAACTAATACATTCTATGGGGAAGTATCTTCTCCTATTTTTACTCCTCCTTTTTGCTATGCTGTAACGCAACTTATAAACAGGATTAATACTATTACTATTGCAATAGGTTTTTATATAGCTTTTATTATTTTAAGGATACTCATATTATTTTTTTTTTGTATTATTAATTTAGAAAATTAATTAATGCTAAAAAAAGAATGAAAATATCTTGTTTATTTTCTACTAATAAAGGGAAATAATAGGAGAAGGAGATGCAATAGAATAGTGATTCTATAATAAAAGTTAATAATTCTAACTAAATAGATTGTTTGTAGATCTATCTAGTTTAGTTAGATATATAATTATTTAGTCTACACGTAATTAATTATCAATTACTTTAAGGTGAATAAATAATGGAATTAAGACATAAACTAATAACTTATTAGTAATGTATAAAAAATACCTTGTTACTTACATCTACATTCACAAAGAGTAATAGTAAGAATTTAAATTGCTATTGAATACTGAAATATTATTGCTATTCTTAACAGTTCTAACTAAATCACAAGATCAAAAATAAATAAGAATAATAAATATTATGTTTTTTTACTTTTTTTAATTTTCGCAAGATTATTATTTTATTGAATAACTATATAGATGCTTCATAGGCCATCATTCAGAATATCTTGTGCAAAATTTTCATTTTATTCTAATTTCTTAAGCTCATCTTCTAGTGTATCTGCACAAGGATGGTCATTTTATATTATACTCAAATCATTCAAAATCATGTTTGCTTTATTAGTTCCAAAATTGTTAATTTCTTAATTCTTAGCAGTTTATTTAAAAGTCTGTCTAGGAAAATTATAGCTAAGATTAGTTTTATTTCCGATAGGTGACCAATCTTCTTGAGATTATTATTATTATTACTGCTTAGGTTTATAATTATATTAAATATCAGTTTAATTTAGGATAGGATTACTATTCATTTAAAAGTTCTTAGTATCATATAAGTTATTTAAGTTATTATGTATTGGTTTGATTTAATTTTGTAATATTCTTTAGTTTTGATAAGTCATTTATTAGTAATTGTTATAAATATCGTTGTGCGAAACATTCCCTCTGCTATTGTAATTATTTACATTATTATTTTAATTATAATAGAGTTCTTGATTCATTGTTTAGTTCAATTTATCTTAAAGTTATCTCTATTCATCTTTAATAGCTCTAATTTTATTCTCTTTCATATTGATAATTCTCATCATATCATTGCATTAATTAGAGAACATGTTTTTCTTCTCGCTTTCTATCTTCAATTCATTCTCTAAGATACTAATAGCATTATTTTTTTCTTGTTCTACTATTAGTACTTTCTTTCCCACATTCTCTATTATTTAAGCAGTCTCTTAATCCTTCTCCTTTAATGCATTTGCTAGTTTCCCATTTTCTCTTTCCAACTCGTCTATTCTAAATTTCATTTTGGATGTTGCTTCATCTACTTTTTTCTTTATTTCTAAATGGTGGCTTTCCTCTAAATCAATTAACTTAGATTTCACTCCTTATTTCTCCTATATCTCTTTATCCAATTTTTATTATAAATCATAAATGCTTTGGTTTTACTCTTTCACCTTTCTTGTTTTAAACTCTAAATCCTCTTCAATTTCCCTAAGCTTTAGTTCATTATTTCTTTTAATCTTTTATTATTATTCTTCCTATTTATTTAAAGTAATTAATTTAGTATTCACCATATTAATTGAATCTAATAGCTTACTTATTCTTAAAGGAGTGTTGATAAGTTCTTTTTCTGTTAGTTTAAACTATTTATTTCCTCCTCAAGCTATTTAATTTCAAATCTAGAGGTATTAGAATTAGATTTAAATTAAGTTTAGTTTAACTAAATAAGAGAGTCTCTAATAATTCTTTCTATTTCATTCAAGAAATCATCTGTATTAATATCTGCTTGAATCTCTTTATTTGCATGAGCTTTTATGATTGATTTAAGTGATTGTTTAAATTCAATAAAATCTGTAGAGAAAGACTTCCTCTAGTCCATCATCTTTGTTTTCTGTTTAAGGAGAGTACCCTCAAGAGTAAATAATCTCTTTTACTATTATTTAATTTATGAATTGAAAACCTCTTATAATTAATTCATTTGATTTTCAAATTGGGCATATATAATAGAAGTATCTTTCTTAAGCTAATTTTAAAACATCACTTTACTTTATTCTATATTTTCTTTAAGCACCACTATTTCTTCTCTCTTCTTTTGCAATTCGTCTTCTATATTAGCATTCTATTCTATCAATTCTTTAATTTTAGCTTGAGAAGAGTTTAAATCTTTAGAAAATGCTTACTCCTATTAATTAAAGCGAAAATTCATTATCTTTTCTCTTTATAGAAGTTCAAAACATTTCTTTCTCCACTGTTCAAGAGCATCAGGATTATGTGATTAAACTTAATTCTCTAGGACATTAATAATATTTTTATAGGCTTCAATAGATTTTTATTCAATTACTTCTTAAGGAATGTTAAGTAACTACTATTAATTCATATTCAATCCATCAATCTTTAAAATCTAAGGTATTAATTATTTTATTCTATCCCTATAATCATAATTGCATGTTATCTTTACATTTCCTTAAACATTTAATTCTTTAAGATTTTTATTGTACTTTAACTCAGATAAATCCCGAATATCACCTAAATTATTAAAACTTAAATCTAATACTTCTAAGTTTTTCAAATTCCTCATATTGCTTATTGTTGAAATCTAATTATTGCTCAAATTTATTTATTAGAGAAGTATTAATTCTGACAATCCATCGATAAACTCAATCTCATTTTCGGAAAGGTTTAATACTTATAAATGCTTTAACTCATTTAGATTCTAGATGACCTTAATTTAATTTTTAGAAAAATCTAATCTACTCAGCCTTTTATTATTAGAAGTAAAGGCTTTAATAAGTTCTTTTGATATTTCTTTAATACTCATTTTATAAATTTACTTCTCCCTATAATTTAATCAATTAAAATTTTGAATTTTTTAATGTAAAAGTGTTTTTTTAATAGAATAAGGATTAATAATTTAAAATACCAGTAATTTGATTGATCTGTGGAATTTGAATATTATTAGTATCATTAATTCTAAAATGGTTAAGAAAATTTGATTTATTATTGAAAATCTAAACGATAATTATCTTCTGAAATGATATAATTATTCATTTTTTATTACTCATAGCCTTAGGCTTTTTACTATAAAAATTGTTGAAAATTTTAATAATTTTATCTAAAAAAAGACATTGAATGAGTTCTATTAATCTCATAAAAAACATTTTATAAAGATTATTTCAAATAAATATTTATTTATTATTTAGATATTAAAAATAATGGTTATTTGTTTTAATAAAACTCCTTCCTTATTAAATTTCTATTAATATCAAAACTTTTTATTCTTACATGTAATTGTCATATCTAAACAATAATTGAATTTAAAAAATATAACAATGTACATTAATTTAACATTAATCTTCAATTTAATTTTATTAACAATTAAAATCAATTGAATAATTAGAATTTTTTAAATTAGTTTTACAAAATATTCTATCAGAATTTATGGATTAAAAGCTAATTTAAGGTTTATTTATTTAAGTAATTAATTAGCAATTTAGTGAAATAGAAGTGCACTGGAATATTTGATGAATAATTGCATTATTTTTTGAATAATGAAATGACGAAATAAAGATACAAATTAAGTAAAGTATATCTTATATCAATAATAATTTATGGGATAAATAACACTCTATTTGCAAATTAAAATTAAAAACTCTTGTAATAAATATTTGTAAGTAATCAATTTTTTGATAAAGTGTATTAGACGTCATAATACTTCATAGAAATTGTATATGATTATTACTAAATTAAAAAAATTGGTAAATCTGTCAAATAAAAAACAAGAAATTAAATAATGACAAAGTATTTTTTAACTAATTGATTTCACTTGTTGGTTCTTTTTAAGGATAATACTATGGAGTCATAACATTCTTAAAAATTATTTACTTTCAAAAAAGAAATAAAAATGCTTTACTATTACTAAAATAAGAGAAAAGTTTGAGTCAGTAATAAATGTTGAGAAAGAATTATAAATCTATCAAGTAGAAATTTAAAGAGGTTAAATAAAAAACTTAGTTTCAATACCTTACCTTGTACTAATTTTAAATGGTTGAAAATTATGTAATCAACCATTAACGTAATAACAGTAGGGTTTAATACATATACTGATGACGAGAAGAATTCTCATACGTTGACAAATAGTGGATTACATGTTGTATAATATTAGCAAGTATCAAGAAAGATAGATAGAACAAATCTATATTTATCCATCCTCATCTGCACATAATTTATAAGTGGTCTAGCTTAATTTTTGATGATAATAAAAAAATAGAAGTAAAAAATTAACTTTACACTGAAAAAATTAATAATTAAAAGTATAACAAAATATAGTTAGTGCATACAAGATAGGTTATAAATGAAAAAATTGATTCACTTAGTATTTTTAGCATATATCATCATAGATTTGCTATTTTTGAGAGAAAGGCTCTTCGAATTGACTCTTCCCATTACAAAATTCATCTAATAGAATTATGGGTTCCCTCTGTTCATAAAATTCAACAAATTCATGGCTCTTCTCCTTAAGCCTGATTTTTGTGCTCTCTTCAACATTTTCTATTTATGTGCCACCAGCAATAAATACCAAGCCCTCAAATCTACTTTCTATCAATGTTTCTCACTATATGCTCTCCTTTTCTACAAAATTCTAATGAATGACCCACGTCCTTATTTCGTTGACCCTGAAATTAAAGGATGGGAATGTTATGCTGATTTTGGTAATCCTTCAGGTAATTATCTACAACTAATTAAATTATTTTCGATTTTACAAAAATGGTTATTTTAATAATTAAATTAATAATAAGAATTAATTTTCTTATTATTATGAATTATACAATTAAGAATAATCTAAAAATCATTTTATTTATCTAAATCATTTTGATTTAAGTGAATAAAAATTAATTTTTAAAAGCTTATCTACTTAAATAAGTGTTAAATAAAGCAATTAAATGGTATAAAAAGTAGAATAAGAGTATTTATTGACTTTTCTTAGAGAGATTTATAATATTATTTTATTACAAAAATAGGTCATGCAACTAGTGTTTGGATGTTCTATGGTATCATGCTAACTGATATTTGGAGAAATGTTAGTACTAATTACGAAAAGGGATCAACTAAAAAGTTCTTAATTAATACTGCCTTCATATCAGTATTTATTTTCTTATTCGTAGGTATAGTTTTCTGTAGAATTTTCTTAGGTGTTCACTCATTGAACTAAGTTATGATGGGTACTGTGTTCGGTATCTACATTTACTTAATATACTTATGGTATGCTGATAAATTAATTGAAAATCTTTTCAACTTCATTAGAAACCAAAAGATTAGCCCTGCAGTTAAATTAGCTTCTTTTGGAATAGCTTATTTCCTTATGATACAAATTCCAGTTGAAGTTTATAAATTAATTGAAACTGAAGTACCATAAGTATGGAGAGATAATATTGCTTTATCCTGCACTTTTGAAGATCATAATATGTTCTATAAAGTATGCTTCAAGGCTTGTTCTACTATTGGTATAGCCTTTGGACCTCTTTTTGCATTAATTCTCAGCAAAAAAACTAATAATTTGGTTCTTAATGAGTTCTCTAATAAGGAAAATTACAAGGAATATTAGATCTTCTCTTTAAAAAATATTGGAAAGGCCTTTTTGGGAACAGTCATTTTTATTTTCGTATTTGCACTCTTCTATAAAATCTACCCTGTTAGTAAAATCATAACTATTTCTGTCATTTATGATAAGTATCTTTCTATGACATTGGGTGGTTTCTTCAGTACTTTCATCCTTTCTTTGCTCTTACCTAAAATGTATGCTCAAGATGTTAGACCTAGAAGAAAATCTTCTGGAGCTGCTCCTAAATCAATTGAAGTTGTTAAGAAAATAGGTGAATAATAACCACTTAAAAGTGATGATAAAAAGACCAATTGATATATAAAAATATTTACATTTCAAAATTCATATAAGTTATTAATTTGTAAAAGCTTACTTTATTCCTCTTAACTACCTATTAATATTTTAAAAGGATTAATTAATTGATTAAGTATATTAATATTAAAGAAAGATTTATATGTTAATGTCATTCAATTCTTTAAAGAATATCTATTCAAAATATTTTTGTTTGTCTATTCAATAGATTATTTTTAAAAATAGATCCAGTATTAATTTTTCCAAAAATAATAAATACTTATTACTGTAGCAAAATTATTGGAATTTAAATATTAGTTCTACAAATAAAAAAAAGTTAAATGAAACTAAAAATACACTAATTTTAGAAGCGAAATAAAAAAGATAAATAAAATACACTTGATATGCATTATGACCATTACAATCTTATTTTAAAGGTTTTAATTTATAATAAAGTAATTTCTAAATTAAAATAAATTTTTTATCTGATATATTGAGATTAATCAGTTACTCCTTCAATCATCTTCGTAGCGGCATTATGTAATCCAAGGATGTTATAAAGCTTCCTTTGCACTAGGTCTTCTAGTTCTGTCAATCTATAGTAAACTTTTAACGAAATCTAAGAACATTAAATCTTCAGTTTTTAATCTATTTTTTAACAAAAATTTTATTTAATTTAGTTTTTATGAAAATTAACTCAAACCTTGCTCTTAAGTTAGATCTTTTAGGTACTAAAATTTAAATTTTTCCACTTTTTTATCTTCTTCCTGGCATATCAGAAGTATCATTTACGTTTTGGCTAGGTTCACCTTCTTCGAAAACCTAAGATATAATAAATATTATTATTTAGGATAACATAAATATTAGTATATTAATTACGTCTTGGTAGAGCAGTCTTTTATTTGTAAAGAAATTATTGACAAGTCTACCTTCTTGGAACATCCACTCAGGTATAGGTCCAATAATACCAATAACTCTAGCAAGAAGACCTTAAACTGTATCATTTTAAAAGAGCACATTACCTGTCCAAAGTTCTGCTAAGATACAACCTAAACTCCACATATCAATTTTATAATCATACTTGCATCCAATAATTACTTCTGGTGCTCTATATGAACGACTTTAAACGTAAGAACTCAAGTGATCATGAATGAAACAACTTGATCCAAAATCTATGATTTTTACTTGGCATTTTGAATAAGATTTCATTAAAATATTTTCAGGTTTTAAGTCACAGTGAATCAATCTTAATGAATGGATGTAGTCTAAACCTATTAAAATCTATTATGTAATTTTTTATAATCTCCCAAGAGTAAAGTAAGGCTAAGTTTCATTTTCTCTATTAAATTTGTAGAATTCATATAAGTTATCTTTGAGTAGTTCTGTCACAATAAACAGATGTTCTTTGTGATAGAAATAATCATAGACTTTCAAAACATTCTTTTCATCTACATCTCCATTGTGATTTATATATTTTAAGAGTTTAATTTCATCAATACTCTGATCAAAGTAATCTTTATTATTCTCAATAACCTATATTATGATTAGTTTAATTAAAAACTTATTAAAGAAATTATTTTAGTTACCTTCATGCATAACATTTACCCAGTTTGAATATCTTAGCATTAAATGGCTTTAGAGAAAGCAGCACTACCAAGATATTCCATAATTTGATAACGGCCTGCAACAATAGAATTAATGACAATAGGGAACTCTTTAGTTTCTTCAAATCCAGTTCTTTCTCTATCAGTAATTATCTTTAAGTCAAAGCAATCATAGATAGCCTTGTCTAACTAAACGGGATAGAAATCATCATTGCTTGAAGGGTGTTTTAAGAATTTAGGCAAATAAATATATCCTTTTAATTGATTCTTTAAAATTAAAAATAAGATAAATAAAATAATAATTTTATCAAATAAAATAAAATTAAATTACATGAGAACGTCTAGAAAGTTAATCTTAATCAACATTAGAAATATTTTATTCAGTAGATTCATTTCCTTGATTTTATCCAGGATTATTGTTATTCAAATTTCTGAATTGATTTTAAATTAATTGACTTTCATCTTCTTCATCATTATTTTGTAAGAACATATTTCTATAATCAACTTATTCTTATTTTAGGTAAATCGAATTAATTAGATCAATTATAAAACTAATAAAAGTAATATACTCTTTTTAACTTAAGATGTAGCTCTGTTGGGGAAATCGTATTTTAATGCAAGTTAATCAGCTATTTTTTAGAATTCCTTTTCAGGAACTTCATAAAGATCAAAACCGGGATCATCATCGTCAGTATATTCTTCTATAAAATTAGGTTCTTCAAGTTACTCAAGGATATTGATACTTTGAGAATTTTGAAGGAAATCAGAAACATCGTTATTTCTAGGTTTAATAAACGAAGGCATTTAGTTTTATTTCCCTAAAATATCTTATTCCTTTCTATCTCTATTTATTTTCATAAAAGTTTTATTGTTAATTAATGTTTTATACATTTTATTGTAAATTACCCTCTCATTGAGCCTGGTTTCTTTGAGTATATTTATAAATTTTAACTCTATGTAATACTTTAGTTAGGTGTCTCTTCAGTCATAAATAATTCATCATCACCTGGAATTACTATTTCCTAAGTATTTTTATTAACTCTTTATTGCTCTATATCTTATTTAAATTGTCTTGATTAGCTTATAGGAATATAGTTAGGATCTTAGATGCTTCTATTTTATATATCATCACCATACTAATTTGCCTAATCAATTTAAATAGAATAATCATTATTAATTAGGATTTATTAACTAACTAATTTGTTTATGCAATCTTATCATATTTGAATATTATAACTTCAATATTAATATTTATTTTTTACAGATTTTAAAATTAAATTGGTAATAAAAATTTAATAAATAAATCCAATTATAATATTATCACTACCTTTAAATTCTATCTTGGTGAATCGATTACATCTTCTATAATATCATCTCCCTTTTTAATCAATTTTTTGAATGCTTTGCTTTGAGAAAATTTTTAAATGTTCATATCTGTTCTTTCATCTTCAAGTAGCTTATTTGAGGAAACAAGTTTTGTCATTAACTTTTCCATAATCATTTCATTTTCTTGCTAACTCTATTTATTATATTTTTAATAAATTCATATTCGTATTCTGCTATTCTTTTTGTATGCTAATTACATAAATGTTTCTGGTCTTTAAATCATTTTGAGACCCTCCCTTAGATCCTTTGTTTTATAAATTGGAACTGCTTCCTGTCCCTTATGTTTCTTTCATCACTTGTTTGATATTAGCTAAACACATAATTATGTTAATAAATACTAATAGTGCATAAATCAATGTTACCTATTAATTCATCATTTTTATAATGAAGATTATCAGCTGATCTAAGTAGATTTGCTATTCATATATATTTAATCATTATTATATTAATATGATAAACTGTATAAACTCATCAAAATTTGCAAATATTGTACGCATTTCCGATTTAAATACTTATTAAGCATTCTTCATCCCATTTTACTCAAAAAACTTAAGTAATGTCTAACAAGTTTCAAGCATTCTAAATATATTTCTTTAAATACTATTTTTTGGGCCTATATTCTTTAATTTATGATTGTAAAATAATTTGTAAAAATTTAATATTTTTTTAAATTTCAAAGAGAATCTTTTTTGATTAATTGATTAATTGATTGATTCATTGATTATAATATAACCTATTAGCCAAACACAATTCAATAAAGACATACAAATGAGTACAAAAACATTTATTCAGTATAATAAATTATCAATAAATAAATTCAAAGGGTTTTTAACATCCATTAATTTCAATTATTTTTTATCATTACTATAATTATTTTAATTTTACAATATTTCTAATAAAACTTAAGTGAATTCTTTCAATAAAATAACCTTTCAATTATTGATATGTTTTAAATTAGAAATAGTATATATTTAAAAAGAATATTAGAAAAGGTAAAATGAAATTATTATTAAATAGAGTGAAAGAAAAGGTTTTAAGCTATTAAAAATTATCATTAAATTTTTAAATCATTTAATAAAATAATAAAATAAAAGCTAATATTATAAAAATTAGTACTGATTTTAAAAAATCACAGCTTTTTTGTTTTGATATTAATTTGGATGGATAATAAATATGATGAAGAGATTGTTATTAAACAATTTGATAAATCATAAAATAAATACAGTAGAAATAATATTATAGATTGATTAATATTTATAATTTCTAAAAAAATAAAGTATTATATAAAAGGTGAGTGAGGCAATGAGAAGGAAGGATAACTTTAAAAGGAAGAAATTAAGAATACTGAGATAAATGAGGTTTAAAACAACAAAAACAAAGAATATTTATTTAAGATAGAATTTATAAAATAGTATTTTGTTCTTAAATCGAATCTTCCTTTAAATTTTTTATTATATCAGTTTATATGTTTGGAGTATTTTTTTACATCGATTCAAGCAAAAGAGTTATTCCTTTATTTGCTTTAACAACGATTAATAGATTTTTTCAAACCAATCAAGGGAAGGGACGTTTTTAACCTCTAGTCTTAACCATATCGACTTCAGTTCTTTCATAATCTAATTTGTCATTATATTTTTACTTGTCTAAGTCTCTCTTTTGCTTATCCTATTTTTTAAATAATTTTATAATTTTATAATTTTATAATCGAAAATAAAAAAAGAAAACTGTAATTTTCTCAATTATATTAGATTTTTTAAGAAATCAATGAGAGCTCAAAAAATTAAAAAATTACTAATTATAAGTTTTCTTCCTTAACAGCTTATCTAATGGAAGCTTTCTTTCTGTTGAAATCATCTTCTAACATACCTCTATATTTCAGTTTAAAAAATAATTAAAATTTTTGCTGTTATGAATATCAGATCAAGCCAGGATTATCTGAGGAAGTTGCAATATTAAATGAATCAATTATTATATTTTACCTCATTCTGTTAAGTTCCAAAGTTTATGTGGCATAAGCTCTTTCTTCATTTTTTTCAGCTTCATCACGCATTTTCTTTTCTCTAATTTATTATTCAATCCATTGTTTTTGAGTTTCTTTTTGGAATTTAATTCTGGCATCATAAGCTGTTATAATACAAAAATATAGATTAAAATCCTTCAAACCAATTTAGAGTTGTTATAGTTGCTATGATTTAATGAACTCTTTATTAATAATGCTGCCAATATGACCATTTATCTTTTTAAAGTAATTTAATTACCTAAATCTTCTCCTTCGAATTCCTTAGCACCTGAACAGCCGTTTGTTTCAGACCAGTAGGGGTGTTCTCTGAAATATGATTCCTTTACTCTCTTCATTTGATATTGGAGGTTATTTATTTTGATTGTTTTTCTTTTTGAATAGAAATTTAATTTTTTTTTATTATAAACAAACTTTGTTTCAAAATAATCAGCTCAACTATATTTTGATGTTAATAGATTCCCTGTATAATGATTGTTTGTTCCAATCTTATGTTTATTATTCCTTCTTAATCCATTTACCATACAAACAAATACTAGCTAGTTAATAATCTATTTATCTTTCGTATTCTTTAGATAGCTAGCTGATTTAATTGCCCTATGCATCCATTTATCTATCATCGATAAATTGAATTAACCAAATATAGTCATTATTTTTTCATTTTCTTTTTAAGTTAGAGATGTATATTCCTCTATTTAATAATTCATTGTATATTGGAACCTTAATTAATTTGTGATATTTATGGATATGATACTTTTCTTTTTATAAATAAACACATTTTATAAAATTATAGATTTAAATTCTAGTTATTAAAATTAAATTAAATTCAAAAATTGTAGTAATGTATTTTTATTAAATATTTGGCTTAAATTAACTTTATCAACTTATTGTTTATTGATAAGAAAATCTTTCTAAATGTATTGCTCCTTATCCTTTTTTTTGGAATTATTTGTATATTTTCAAAATTATTTTAAAAACTAAACAGAAATAGGAATAATCGTAGTAAAATATTTATTATCAAATAATTAAATTTGATATTTCTTATCATATAAGAAGATAGATACAAAAGGGAAATTATTCATTTTATTTCTACTTATCATTTATTTTGGAAATTAATATTAAACTAATTCCTTATCAAATTATTATTTCTGATGATTGATTTGGTCGTAAAATAAAATGGAATTTTATTTCATAAGATATATGATTGATAGGAGTTTATCAATATAGTAAAATGAAGTGAATTTATTTCATAAATAAGATTATATAATAAAATCTAATAACAGATTGAGATAGGATATGAAGCAAACAGATATAGGTTATTGAAGAGCAGAAAATGAATAAATTGATTGATTAAAAAAATAATAATATTAAAAGGGTCTGCCTTCTGGCGGATGAGTAGATTCTATATAAATTACTATAGAAAGAAATAAAGATCATCAGAGATAATAGGAAGTATTAAAAGCGGATATGAAGATATTGTAAGAAAATAAAAGATAATAAAACACAAAGAATTATAAATAGTTAAATAATTTGCTGAGAAGCATTATTGTTAGATAGAACAAATAAAAATACAACAAAAGTATAAGAAATGACCACTTTATCAAATAAATACATTTTAGAATTTTCTGAATCAGCTAAAAGTTCTCACACTAACCATTTGGAATCTTTGATTAACCATGCTACTTAGCATACCAACATTTTCTAATTTACTGAACTTCTCTAAGTTTAGAACATCAAGGATGTAATATATTTCATAGAATAACTTTTATTTTATTTAGATGTTTAGATTCCAAATAGCTAAGAAAATATTAGCAAAATAAGCGAGCATAAACTTATTTAAGAAATTTATTTAATCTTTCTTTTTGATTAAAATCAGCTTCAAAATGGCCCTCACAAGAAATCTTATGATTTACTTTGCTTATTTGCCTATTCTACCTATCAAGATTGGTGCAAAAATAAAGATAAATATCCTAATTTAAGTGAATTGTAAATTAAAAAGCTTCGTATGCTCACCCTTGTTGATTTGGCTTAATCAGAAAAGGTAAAATTTTATTAAGATCTTTTAATAGAGGGAAAGAATTAGCAAAGATAAACATTTTAAAAAATATAATTTGGTATTTGATAACCTTATTATTAAATAAAATTAATTAGGTTTTAGGATTTTAATTAATGAAGTACGAATTAGGTATAACTAATCAAGACGAATTAGAAGATTTAATTATTGAATGTATTTACGCTGGTATCTTGCAAGGAAAAATCAGTCAATCTGATAGAGTTTTAAGAGTAAATTTATTGTTATTTAATGATAAACGATTGTGATTTGCTAGCGTTTTAAAATTACTAAAAAGCTAGTAAGTAAGTATCTCTCAAAGATATTCTGTCTACTTACAAACAAATTTATTAACACTCGTTTGAAATTTTCTGATCTCATAAAAAATAAATAAATTTCAAAAGAAAAATTTATATAGAAAATAAATTAATCAAATAATAAATAATTATAATAGGTTGGTAATGTTATCAGTAGAGATGTTAGAAGTTCTGATACTCAAAACATTAAAAATAGATTACTTAGAATGTAATTCAATATCTCAACCCTAATTTACTTAAATACTTATTTTTACTTTTTCTAACAAATAGTTTACAAGAAAACAATAAAATATAAGAAAAGTTACAATAGAAAATTACTTAGTTAGATTAAGAAAAGGCATAAGATTTAGAGCATAAGAAATTCATCCTCGAAAGTAGATCAGTTGTTTAATCTTTACAACAAAACACTAAGAAATCTAAGTGAGGAATAACTCAATCTAACTTAAGTAAAGAATAATAACAAAAATTGAGAGTAGAATTTGAAATAAATAAAGAAATACAAAGCTCTACTTTCTATCAAATAGATCCAATAAAGCTTAAATATAATCAATTTTAAAAATAGGATAGGAAGAATATTGATTGCAAGCTAAATAATCAGATTCATATTAATATTTTTATATTCCAAATTCTATTAAAATATTTATGTTAGTTAATCTTTACTTAAGTAGATAAATCTCTCCAAAAGTTATAAATAACCCATCTTTTATTAATATTTCTAAATTATTTTTCTAAAACTAATCATTTAAATTTAGGATGATAACTTTCTGCTTAATGAATTATGTTTTAAATAAATGAAAATTATCTTTTTTTTTAAAATAAAATATTATAAATTGTACTTTTGAATATCAAATCAATAATAATGAATTTGATAATTTAAAATTATTTAGTTAATTTTGATAAAAATTAAGAATCTTTTTTTGACAGAGATTCAGTATATTATTTATTATCAACTACTTAGTATGTTAAATTTTTCTAGTTTGATTGATCGATTATTAAATAGATAGATTGCATCTAGTAATAATTATCTAAAAGATAAAAGATATTTGTTTTAAGAGACCAAAGTAGAAATATTATCTAAGTCTATAATAATAGAATATCATTAAATTATAATCTTTTATTACTAAAAATATAAAATAATACTCCCTTCATTACTTTCATTACTGATTCAAATATCATTATTTATTTTATAGCATACTTTATTTCCAAATAATTTCAAAAAAAATGAGTGAAATGATCATGTAGGAAAAGAAATAAGAAACTAACAGAGAATTCGAAATTTACTTATAGCTATAAAAAGGGTTACAAGAATAATAACCTGCTTAAGAGAATCTTTAAAATTTATTTGAGATTGAAGATCTATTGAAAAGAACCGATGATGAACAATTAATCAATACAATTTATCTCCATTTAACCAAACAATTTCATCATTTCAATCAGAATGTTTAATATTAAATTTATCTTGTGTTTAAAACTACTGCTGAGTGGAAGTATTCAAAAGTCTTTAACAAAAAAGAAGTCTTAGACATGCTATAAGATCACATCAGAAGTTTAGACCAGATGACGAGGACAATAGCGATTAAGATAGTGGGTTTGCTCACTCCTTTTTATCTCACATCAATTGAAACATTCCATTTAATCATAGATATTCTACTCAAATCAGATTATCATGAGGAAATAAACTCTTCAATTCATGTTTTAGGTAATATTAGACTTATATTTCCATTAGATAGTTAAATTTATATAAAATTATTTTGTTTTTCATAAGATAACTTTCATAAATATTTTATTAATTATAAAATATAAAAATATTTTCTCAATTTATAAACAGGAAATTTCGTTGAAGGGGGAAGTAGTAATGAATTTGCTTTAAGATTGCTCAATAAAGGAGATTTTATTTTAAGTAAATGTGGAGAGGGTGTCTATCTTGATTTACTAAATAGAGTTAAATTACACAATAGAGTTATACAAATTAACTATTATAAATAAATTATTGCTCTCATTTGCTCTAGTCCTGCATCAAGTTTAAGAAAAAAACTTAAGTTAATAATTCGTGCCTGTCGTTCTAACTATGAGCTAGCAGTTGATTTCTTTAGTTTTTGTGAAGATAATTTTGATTAGTTTGCTTCAGAAGAGCCCCAATTTATCAATAAGCACGTTAATTCTAGTTCTTAAGCAAATGGAGAGGGTAATTCTTCTTTATCCCAAACTCTTATAAAACTTAGTGCAAAAAGTAAGAGTGTTGGAAACTCTCAGAGTTCGAATTTCAATTAAAAGCTCAAGAACCTTGGTAAATCCTTAAACTAAATTTTAGAGAAAAAAGTGAAGTCAGCAGAATTAGAAAAGAGATAATCTTCTGTGATCGAAGCAATTGTATTAATTTATGAGTAGACCAAACACTTTAATGTTACTCCTTCTCTCTATTTAAATGAGAAAATTATAAAAAGTATAAACAAATATAATATTTAAGTGATCAGAGAATATATGCTCTGTAACGAAGATGTTGATAAATCAGAATTTGCTCTTTCTCCAGCTGAGACTTTTTCAAATCCTACAATTACTTCGAAGTCCATTTTAGTTAATATCCATAATTTAGCTAAAAGTGATGAAAGGAGAAGATGCTTAAATATTTTAGAAATGGATGATTATGATACTAAATTCGTTGACAAAAATTTCCATCACTTATAGCAGGTAACCCTTACACTTACCACTCCTAATGACGCAGCATTGCTATTTAAATCATTTTCTAATACATTTCACAAATTATCCTATTAAATAATATCGAAAAATCATGAAAACATCTAGGATTTCCATGAAAAGCATTATGCAAAATTTGTTTGTTTGTTGGCTTATCTTTCTCCCCTTTAATGTTTATAAATGTATTAAACTCACATAATGCAATTACTTAAGGATAGAATTTTTAAGATTTATTTGCCACTCTTTAGATTCTCTTTGTAATGCAAATACTATAGTGAATTCTTCAGTATAGTGAATCTGGCTCTTTGTATGCTTTACAATAAGTTAATTGATAGAGAAGAATTGAAAAGACTCATCTCTTAAGAATTTGTCATGAACTTAAAAATTTAAGGAAAGAAAGTAAACCATTAAGAAATAAAGCTACTAAAGATGGTAGCATCTTAATTTGCTATTTTTAATATGTACGAATCATCCTATTCTATTCTTTCAATTATTAAAGGATAGATATTAAATACAGATAACACAATAAACGCTATGGCTTCTTCTAATTCATTTAGTGCTGAAAATAAAAATATAAATTTAAATTTACAATCTTCTACTACATCTTCTGGAAATATTTAATCTCAAAAATAAGGAGATTAAAGTGGAAAAGATTATGATGAAGAGAGGATAGATTTTTAAATGAAACTACTCTCTTTGCTATAGCAAATAGATAAGCAAGAAGAACAAAAAACCTTACTTTAACTTTATGACCTATTGCTATTCTTTTCTAAAGAAAGTGTTCATACATTTGAGACACAATTTATGGAATTCTTCTGCTATTATTACTAATATCTTTTAGATCCAACAAACAATGAGAATCTCTAAGCTGTTTAGGAGAATATAGATGCCCTTTTATCTAATAAGTTCATAATAGATTCATCTTCTAAATCAACTATAAGGCTTATACGCAAAATTGTCAATTGTATAGATAAGAATTTAAGTGTATTGACTCAATAGCCTAATAAGCAACAATAGCCTAAATCTAAATTTTAATATTCGAGCAATATGGATGAGGAAGAAAATAAAGTTGCATTGTAATAACTTATTTATGATTTAGAATAAGCTTTTACTGATGCTAATTCTAGATATAAAAGTAAACTTGTAGAGGAAGAAATGGAAGAAGAAAATGATGATATTGAAGGAAGTAGAAACTATTAGCTTGATTTTTATATTGATGGAAGATAAAATCTAATAGAGAAAATTTTAGTAAAACCTAATCATCTATTAAAGATTTTGTAGCATTATCCTTTAATTTTACCTCGTAATTTATTTGTAGAGAGAAAGTAATAGCCTAATTTATTGATTTAAATATTACCACTAATTGATTATACAGTTAGGGCTGAAAAAGGATTATTTCTGGTAGGATCTATTCACATGAATAATTTAGGGGAATCTCTTAAAAAGAATTAACTATAATTAAAGGTTGATGTAAAATAAGATATCCTTCCATCAGAATGCATATATAAGCATATATCTACAAATATATCTTTGATAAATAATTAACCTACTCCAAAAATATTTTCTGAACAATCTTTGAGGCGGAAAGAAAATAAGAGGGGAAAAGAAAATAATAGGAATATCCCTTTCTCCACTCTAGTACTTTTCCCTCATATAGGCTAATTTAATATTACTCTCTCGGTTGATCTTATCTGCTCATTAACTGGCAAAATCCTATTAACCTCTTTTTCGTAGCTAGTTTAAATTACTGCCTAATGATACAACATTGTAATAAAGCCTCAGCAACTTATTATTTATAAATTTTTATTGTGCTATTATTATAAAATATTATCAAAAAGAAAAATAATTCAAAATTTATATTCTATTATCTATATTATTTTTATAAAATGAAGTTGATTGAACATTAAATTAATTCTTTATTTTTTATTAAAGTATTTAACATTTCTCATCCTTCTTAGTTTACATCATTTAAACATTTTTTCCTCCTTAATTAGACAAATTTAATGTGTAAACAGAATTAATTTAAAGAATCTTAAAAAATTAAATCAGAGTAGTTTTCAATACTTTTTTATCTCGGAACTATCTATGATTTCTAAAATAAAGCAAAAATCCTAACACAATCCCAAAAATGTCAATTGTATACATATATATAAATAAATAGAAAAGGGGATGGCAATAAATGTTAATACAGTGGAATGTTTATAAAAATAGAAGAGAATCTGCTGAGATAATAATATACTAATTTAGCCTTAAAACATGAAATTCTTTTTAATTACCAGTTACTAACATTAAATAGAATTTTGACATAAGTTTATCAAACTTTTCTTTTTTCCCTTAAGTATAAGTAAATATTTTAATATCTTACTTCTCTTTATATTTATCTACTTCGTTAATTATTTGAATTATTTCCTCGCCTAAAACACTTGTTTTTAACTTGGATATTTTTTAACAAAGATACCATAAACCTGTGTGTGTGTGGCAAATAATATTTCTTAACTTTAATGTAAATAAAATTCCTTTAATCAATCGATCGATGATAAAAGAGAGTTCCATTTCATAATTTTTTTATAATTATTAATAAAACATAATCCATTAAAATATTTAAAAAAAGAATTCAATAAAAAATATATATCCAAGATGTTTACTTCTCCTGAAGGTGTACAAACATAATAGATAGCAATGGGCTTCAATCCTACTATGATGATGCTTCCATAACAGATTAATTAAAACTAAACTCAACCAAAAGTCTCTGAAGCAGAATAATAGGCCTATGAGTTTATGAAAAAATCTCCATCCATCTCCATAGAAAGAGAGGAATCTTGTATTTAAATATACTGGGATTTTAGAAATGCTACCTATAAATCTTAAATTGGTAAGCACTCAATAAAACGTTTTTAACCTCTTTTATGTAACTTAATTTTCTGCTGGCCATTGAAAATGTGCTGTACTACTCATTAAATTCCTAGATTTGTAGAAAATGATGGTAAGGTTATTAATATGCCTAATATCACAATATCTGGAGTAAATTGTGGCTTCATTTCTGTAGGAGGGTAAGTTCTTGGCACTTATGATCTAAAAATTCCAAGTATTTGTGCATAATGTTGTTGTGGAACAAAACCAGAAGTTATCATCACTAAGGAATCTACAAAAGAAACGTTCACTTTTAAGGCAGAAGAGCACTGCATAAAGAATTTAGTTGAATGTTTATGCCCATGCTTGTCTCTATCGAAAAAAATGGAAATAAGTAAAGGAGGTGATGGTCTCTACAGTAGATCATTCTTCTAGGCTATTTTCAATTGCCTAACACTCAACAATACATTCTATAACAAATTAGATGTAACCTTTGGCACTTTTGTCTAAAGCGATGTTGATAAACTTTTAATATATGGAGCATTTATATTTTATTAGGAACATACTAATAGATTTAGAGGTTGCCCTTGTTGAATTTTGCATTACAAGCTCCTCGCAATTCTACTACCAACCATAAGTTTTTTCTTAAATTAATTTGTATAATTTATATTGTTTTATATTATTATATTGATTATTTTATATAAAAATTTAACTATAATTAACCAACCAACCAGCTATAAAATTTAAAAGAGATATTCTTTACTATTCTGTTACTATACTTCAACATGTTAACAAAATTACCCTAAATTGTTAGAACAGTTTTACATTTCGAAATGTATGAAATGATCACATAACTAATTTTTATTAATCTAAAGAATCTGTATATATTTTAAATAAACCTACTTTTCCTTTTAAATTTTTTAATTAATTTCTGAAATACTATTTTATTTACTTTAATTAATAAAAAATTATGAGATTTTTAGAGTATTTTTATTTTTAAATGATTATAATTTAATGATTTAGAAGTCTAACAATTAAAAAAGAAACTATTAAAAAAAATGGAGATAGAAAATTAAGAAATATCAAAAAATTCTAGGATTAATTTCTTCGATGATGTGAGATTAATAAATAGATTTATTTGTAACTAAAATTTAAATTTCTATTATCAAAAGTTATTCAAAAAAAATCCTCATAATATATTCTAGATGAATCAGAATTATAAGTACCTTCATTTTATTGTCATTTAGAAATTTTAGAAAGTGCTTGAAAAAATTTATTATTAATTTCTTAAAATTAGCTAAAAAAATATTAATGATGAAGGAGCAAATGCTCTTGGGGAATGCCTTTCTAATTACTATAATTTGGAAAGACTTTTACTATAAATTAGGTAATTTAAATTAAATATTGTTTAAAAGCTATTCTTTTTTTCTATAGGATGAATTAAATTACACAGAGAGGTGTTAAGAGGTTAGCTGATGGCATTTCAAAATGTTTAAAACTTAAACATTTAAAAATTGATTTGTGGTAAGAATTGATTCTTTTAACGAGTACCTTATTTTCTAACCTATTTTTTAGTTAAAATTAAATTCAAGCTAAAGGGTTCGAGTGCTTTGGAGATTCAATTTCAAAACTTGTTTAATTAGAAACTCTAGATTTAACTTTAAAGTATATTTTTAATCAATTAATAAATTAAAATCTAATAAAATTTAAATTAGATTTTATTATTCTTATTCTACTTCACTTTATTTTTATAGGAAAAATTTCATAGAAACTACTACTTAATTTAGTTTTAGCTTTGGTGGATGCTAACTTTTGAGAAAGTTAAACCTCAATCTTGGGTATGTTATTATTTTTAAACAAGATCCTCAATTGTTTATGTTTTTTATTTAAAGGAGAAACTTAATTGAAGATGAAGGGCTTATGAATTTAGGACATGAAATATCTAAATGTATATATCTCAAAAAACTAAAATTGAACTTATAGTAAATATTGATTGATTAAGTCCGCCTGAAAAAGTTCAAATTATTAATGTGAAAATCAAAAAAGGAAAAATAAAGTTACATAAGATGGGCTAATTAAATTATGCTTAGGATTAACAAATTGTGTATAGATAACAAAGTTTACTTTAAAAATAAAGTAATTATTTTATAAATTGAATTAATATTTATAATAAATTTATAAAAAATAGCCATAATTTAATAGGACCTACAGGAGCAAAGGGCTTATTAATGTGTTTTTCAAAGCTCAATAATCTATAAAAACTAAATATTGATTTAAGGTATATTTTTAGTCCTAGTTATATAGCTTCTAACTATATTATTTAAGAAATAATTCTATAAAAGATGAAGGAGCATGTTTTTTAGGAAATGGAATAGCTTCATGTGTTAAATTAACTTCCTTAATTCTACGTTTAGAGTAAAATAATAATAATAAAAGAAATATTAGAAATAAATAATTATTTTATAATAGAAATAATAACATTTAGTCAAAAGGAGCACTGAGCTTAGGACAGGGTATCTCTAATTGTACACAATTAAATGAATTGGTTTTTTAAATAGGGTAATTATATTAAAAGATAAAGTTAGTAAAAATCATTATAATATTATAAAGACAAAATAGCATTGAAGAGCAAGGAGCTAGCGATTTAAGTTTAAAAATTGGCTGTTGCACACTGGTTAAAAATTTAACATTAGGATTTGAGTAATATAATATTTTTATTATACTAGATAATTAAATTATGATAAAAAATAGATAAAATTACATACAAAGCGAAGGATTAAACAGTTTGGGTAAAGGAATTTAACATTTAGTAAATCTTGAAACTCTATCCTTAAATATTAAGTAAATATTTTGGGCAAACAAACTAAAAAATAATGGATTCATTTTTATATTTTATTAGAAATAATTCAATCAATTCATAAGGATTTACTTCCTTTTCAAAAGGAATTAAAAACTGTATTAACCTATAGAATCTAACAATTGATGCATCGTAAGATTCATTTATGAAATTAATCTATCATCATTTTTTTTCTTTTCAAAAAGAGGAAACTTCATACAATTTTAAAGCTTGAGTAATTTCAGTTAAAGTTTGAAAGATTTAGCTAATTTGAATAGCCTAACCCTTGATTTGAGGTAAGATTTTTATAAATTTATATGAATTAGTAATATTGTTAAATTTTTGAAAAGAAATAACTGCTTCAGAGAAGTCAGCTCTCTATTTAAAGATTTCCCTTGTTTAAAGAATATTAAAACAAATTCTTCTCGAAACAGATTGAATTTATGTAAAATAAGTATTTTTGATTTATATTATTAATTTTATTCTCATTAAAAAGTATCAAATCCTTTGAGTGGCTATATTTTATGTTAATTAATTGTTGCTTAAGATAATCTTGAAAATTACATTATTTAGAGAGATTATTAAGCTGATTAAATCTTAAATGAAGAAGCAAAAAATGATGAGAATGACGAAGAATAAGAAGAAGATTTAATGGAGGATGAAGATAATGATAATGGGATTCCTTACTACCCTAATTAATTAATTAACCTTAACTAGCATGGATTTTATCATCATTAAATGAGTGAGGGGTTATAGCCAGATAAATAAGGGATAAACGAAAAGAGTTTATTTTGCTATTTATAGTAAATTATTGAATTAATTTAGTTATAGATAATAATTTTAACTGAATGATTTAATAAATAGCTTAAACTAAACTGAAAGAAATAACTCTCTTGATATTGGTTTTGGTATAGCAGATGCTCTTGGATTAAAATCTTTGCTTATTAATTCAAAGTAAATTTAAAATTATTTACAATGTTATAATACTATATTGATAATTAATTTTAAGGTATTGCATTGACGAAAGATAAATGAGAGAATTGAAAAAGTCTCCTTATGAAATTAAGTAAATTAAACTTATTTATTGTTATATTTATATTTAATTAACAATCTATTAATTTAAAGAATGTCATTAATTCCACAATTCAAAAACATTGAAGTATTTTAAACTAAAGCTAATGAGTAAGAAAGCTACCTATTTAATAATCTGGAATCATTGAATTTGAATCTTAGGTATGAAAGCATTTTTATCTCCACAATAATTTATAATTTTCTTTATAAAAGCCAATAATTTATACAAGAAAAAGGCTATTCTAATATTTTGGATGGAATTTAAAGATGCCCTAATCTAACTTCTCTTAATATCAATTTTAGGTAAATTATATTTATATTAAAAAATCTTTTATAATATTATTTTTTTTTACTTTTAAATAGAGATTAATTTTTCACAGAAGAATCCATCAAAGAATTTTGTGAAACTCTCCATAAATTATCTCATTTAAATTAGCTTAAAGTGTAAATCAGGTAAAATATTATTTAAAACTGAAGAAAATATTAATTTAATAAAATTAATGATAATTAAAGTAAAATTCATGATGAATAAATACAGGAAACTATTGCAACTCTAGGATAAGGAATAGCTTAGTGTTAAAATCTTAATTCCCTCCACCTAGATTTATCGTAAATATATTCTTAATTAAATTAATTATATTTAAATTTGTTATTAACTCTAGACATTGCCAGCTTTTAGATTAAGGGTTAAGCTCTTTAATAGAAAATATCTCTCCACTCAAAGGTTTATAGGAATTCTCATTAATCTTTAAGTAAGAAAATACTAAATAAAATTTAATATCTACATATTAACTAATTTTTAATTTAAGTGATAATTAGATCAAATAAGAAGGTTTCTTAGCTGTTTTAAAGCTACTCTAAGAATTTAAAAAGCTTTCCACCCTTGAGTTAATTTTTAAGTAATGATGAACATAAATAAATGACTAATAATAAATTAAAAATTTTTTTATTAAAATAATTAGCAACAACTAAATCCCTAATAGTTGTCTAACATAGCTAAGCAATTCGATTAAGAATCTGACAAGTTTGAATAACTTGAGTCTTTAAATTAAGTAAATTATTAATAAAATAGAAAATATATTATAAATTAATTTAAAATTAGTAATAACTATTTTGACGGTTAAGGAGCTCTAGAAGTTTTCAATTCAATTTATACTCATCAGGGTATAAGATGTTTATCTCTTTAAATTGGGTATTATTTTTTTTCAAAAATTAATTTTAGTTAATTATTTAACTTTATTAAATTAGATAATTTTAGAATTTGGAAGATTAACTTCTCTAGATTTAAAGAAAAGCAAGAAAAATTAGAAGATTAGTTGAATTAATTCTTGATCTAAGTGAAGTTTAATGATCAATCAACACTGAAGATAAATAAATTTTTTAATTGTATTACATTTTATCTATTTTATAAAAAGTAAAATAAGAATTTTTATCTAAATTTAATAAATTATTTTTTGTTATATTTATTGCTTTAAATGCACAGAAAATTAAACTTTAAGAAAGAAAAGTAAAAAAAGAAATAAAGATATCAATAGATTTATGAGGTGAATGAGAAAATTAGAAAGAATACAAAAGGGTATGAATTATAAAATAGGATAAATATTTCTAAATATATATAGTTAATTAAATTAATAATAATAATAAAATAATAATAATAATATATTATAAAACAGTTCATTTCATTACAAATATAATAATTTGTTTAATTTATTCACTTATTTTTGCAGATTTCTCTTACTTTCAGTTCAAGTAAGTTCAGGTAGGATGTTACTTTTCAATTCAAATTTATAAATTTATTTATTTTTCTTAAGAAATTATACAATTTTTTAAATTAATTAATTAATTCTCTTATTTATTTATGGTTTTATGGTTTGAGTGTGCTTTATTTTCTATAAATATATTTCTTTTTAATTTACTTACTATTTATCAGTTGGGAGATTAAAATAAATACATGTTTTTTGTCTGGAAAAATTTAATTATATTCTAAGGGTTCACAAGGGATTCAAACCTATAGAATGCAGAAGTCTTGTCTCCTATTATAGGACCTTTGATAGAGTAAAGACGATTTATTTTGTCTTGCATGACTTAGAAAATCTCTAGTAATATCTTCCATCCGAAAGCCTTTAATATTTCAGGTAAGTGGTAATTGCTATTGATTGTGTATTAGTCTTTGTATTTCTTAGTCCTTTTCTTTTGCCCATTGCTGTTGATATTTTGAAGATCCAATTCTTACTATGTTTTTTTATAGAATTTATCTTCCACAGTTATCATTATACCCTTTTCTTCACATCTTAAAGGATCATATATTGTTATCTTTATTCCAAGAGGCTCATCTTCTAATCCCATATATGACATTGTCACAATTTATTTGTGGAATTTAGGACCTATTAACAATCATCATATTTTATAAATATTAATTTTTCTTGTATAAAATGTACCTATTAATATTCTTTGGTGAGAGCCAATCGTCAAATTTTTCTTTTTAATTAAATTGGTATTATATCTTCCATAATCTTCTTCATCGAGTTCTTTAATTAAAATAATATTATTTTTTAAGATGAGGAGAATAATATTTATATAAATTAAAATTACTTTTTTCAAAGGGATAGATATAATATTACTTAGATATAAAATTACAAATGTTAATCTTATCAGAAGCATCTAATGTATCATATTAAACACCGAATTCTTTCCATAAATCAACAAATTTTATTTCAGCATGTCCCTTAGCATACTCTTTAGTATCATGAGGGGCTATTAATTAAATTAACATAAATTTTAAAGTCATAAAAAGAAAAAGAAAATTTACCAAAAGTTTCAAACGTGTTTTTAATTTTTATGCAGAAAACTTGTTTAGCTTGATCTTCATATACATAAGTAATTTTTCCTCTAATAATCTACTTTGCTTCATCTTTGTAGACATAAAGTTTCAGAATTTTATTGCTAAATCTAAGATTAAATAAATTGATATCTTTGATCACAAGATCTTTTTGAAGGAAGTTCTCAATATTTTCAATTTCTCTCAAGAAAATTTAAGTGAATTCACTGAGTTACTTTATTCTAAGAGATTCAACAGTAACAAGTTCAATCCTACTCTTATCATACTTGTCAAAGAGTTTGTTAAATTCTTTTTAGTTGATACTATTTAAATTATTTGGACTTGATTAATTTATTTCATCATCGTCATCATCATCGTCACCCTTATTCTTATTTGGAGAGGGTTTTTATTTTAAGGTAGAATTAGAGGCTATCTTTAAAGAAGCTATTTCATCATCAGATAAATCTAGTAGGTTTTTCTTCTTTTTAGAGAGGTTTACTATATCTTTAACCTTTTCTAAATACTTATTTCCTTCATCCATATTTTCAAATAAGCTGGCTTTCACCTTATCATCTAATTCCAAATCAACCTTGAATTAATCCTTCCTTTATAAATTAAAAATTTGGATTAAAATTACTGGCTTAAATACAAAATAACAAATAAAGAATTGATTGATTATGTTGGAATAATAAAAAGTATTTATTTAGATAATTTTGTTTAGAATTAATAATAGGTAAAAGTATCTAATAATTGTGAAAATAAATCTATTTAATTACCTGTGAATACAAGTAAAAATGATTCTAAATTAATTGCCTATAATATGATAGAATGAGACATCGCATTCGGTATTCAAAAATTTAAGAGACCAGTCTTTTTCAACTAAACCAATTGGTTTAGGTTAAAGGGAAACTTTATTTTCTTAAATAGTCATGAAAGGTAAAATAAAGTGAGCTAAAACATCTTCAATTGTTGTAATTGATTTCAAGGGTTTTTAATTAGGCAGTATGTCTTGGTATTCCACATACTCTAGTAACAATTATAGATCACCTAGAGTTATTATCTGTTTTGCTATTTGCTGTTGAGTTTTTAAGTTAGTAGCCCAGAGAGTTATTTCTGATTCACTCAAATCAACATTTATTCTATAGCTCTCTCCTGAAACTTCTATAATTTTCCAAGCATGAGCTTTTTTTGCCCCATTCTTCATCATTTCTCTATGCAAAATATAATATTTAAATTAAAAATTTAGTAAAATAAAAGAATTACTCAATGTTAGGTATCTTTTTGGAGACATTATTATATTGGTTAGATTAGAGATCATATCTCTTGCGCTAATTAGTAGGAGAAGTAACTAGAGTTGTATATGTTTAGCTATGGACAGAGTTCTATTTGACTCTCTTTTCAACAGATGAATACATATTTGTATTATTTTCGGTAACTTGCATCTCGTTTTGATTGCCTTCGTCTTGGAAATTTACACTTTTATGTTTTTATAATAAAGTTTTCTTCTTCATTGGTTCTCTTTTTCGGCTCTCTTAGCTTGCAGGAGAGTAGCTACGGTCAGAATCATAATCATTATTTTAGCTTTTACTGAGTTTCCTTTAAATTATTTCTCCTTCTTTTAGCTAAATTATTGTGTTTTAAGCCTTACTGAGATTCTCATCCTCCTAGTTAGAAGTATTATCTAACGATTTGGATGATCTTCTATTTCTCAATATAGGTTATTGAGATTTCTTATCAAGAGAGTTAATGATGGTTTGCTTTTAGGATTGTGATCCTGTTTAAGGTACTTAAGTAGCCAATACTATGGGCTTCTATTATTAATATGTACCAGAATTATGTAAACTAGATCTAGCAGTCTATCTCATATTTGGAGATACGCTTGTATCGTAGCTATCTTCTTCTAATATTCTGTTCATTTATTAATTTCTAAAACTTAAAGTATTTTGAGTTTAATCATCAGCACTTGATTACCCACTTTTTAAGAATCTATTCATTAAATTAAATTAATGTATTTAAAAAACGTTATCCATATTTTAAATAAATTATATTAAATTACCCTTTGTTATTTATGGATGAGTTTGCAGAACTAGATTGCTAGGTAATTGCATTAACTGCTGCTACAGCTATAGCAGGTTGGAAATTAGCAGGAAATCCTATATCTTATTCACTTGACCCAGTAACAATCACCTCTGACCCAATTTCATTGTTGATAGTTACTTTGAAATCTTATTTTGTACCTCTATTTAATCTGTTGGCTGCTTCTGGACTAGCATCATAGCCAATACTAGAGAGTGTACTTATTTGGTTAATTCCATTTGTATTGCTTGAGTTAGTTTGTATTTATCCACTTTATTAGCTTGGTCTTACTTTTTTGTCTTAAACTTATTGATTGACTTAAATATTTCTTAAACTGCTAGGTTTATCTGTAGTTTTTCCATTGGCTATTACTATATGAGGCACTTAAGGATTTTGAGGTTTTTCTTGAGTTTATAACTCATATAATATTTAGTCACTTTTTCTCTGTTGAGATTATTGAGTTAGTTAATTTTCTAAAAAACGAATCTTTTCATTTTACTAATTTAACATTTCCTAAAACTAATGATATTTTTCTTGTTACTCCTTTTCTTTCATTTCTTCTATTTTAATAAAATGAATATTAATTAATTTTAATAATATTTTTATAAATTGATTTACTTTTCTATTTAATTTCATTCGAATTATCCTCCTTTTCCTTTTTGTTAAAACTATTTTCAGATGCTTTATTTGAGATAGCAGTATCAGGTGTTTAGTTAGATTTCTTATTTTCATTTTTTTAAAGAGGAGGAGATGTCACTTTTTTCTACGTATTTTTTACTGTAACTTGAGTTTAAATAGGTTCTTCATCACCTTTGTCGCTCTAATCATCCATTAAGGTATTCTTCTCGAATAGAGTAGGATCAATTGGATTTTGTGAGGGCAATACTTAAAACACAGGATGACTATTATCAGAAAAGAAGTTTTAACTAGTTAAATGTTATGGTGAAGTATATAATCCTTATAACGCAGCAGCAGCTTATACGGATTAGGATTAATGTTAAAGAAGTAAAAGTTATTCCTAAGATTGAGGGATATATTAACCATTAATGGAGTATTATTGTTAAGCGGACTACTATTAAGAATTCATATTTGGAAGAATATTATATGAGAAGGTACCAGCATTTTAAATACTAGGTACATTTTAAATTTGATGAATAGGACTGTATTAATTGGTTTGGAATAAATTTTCAAACTATTACTATTGCTGTTGATGAGGAGTTGAATTTACAAGCTATTATTAGAGTTATGGGATAGAACTTGATTAGGAATTGAAATACAACAGCTAGTTCATATGAGGGGATTGGGATGATTGTTATTATTAGAGGAGATGCAGAGGAATAATCCCACTAGGACTATGCATGCTCTGGTCAAATACTTGCTGCCCACTTTGTAAGCTGCTATATCCTTTAGATAAATAGCTTAATTAATTGCTTGAAGAAAAATAATTACCAGAACTGCTATTTTATTAAGCTCCTTATTGTGGATTATAGATCAAAGGAGTTGAATTCCTATGTGAGTCATCAAAAAAAGCTGAATTTTATTAACCATTTTATAGGTTGATGATACTTTTATTTTAGAAGGATGTTGGATTACTGATATTTGGAACACTGAATTACCTTTAATTGAGAAGATTAGATTATTAAGCTCCATTGCTGCCATAATTACTAACACCATTCATATTATTATTAGTATTTGTATTGTTGTAATTAAACATATCATCTTAATTTTAATAAAGTGAATTGTTTTAATTAGTATTAATATTAGTAATACTTGTTCCTTGATAAGCATAAGCGTTGTTATTGTTGCTGATAGTGTTATTAACCATATTATTCGTGTTGCTTATTGTGGAAGAATTATTATTATTATTATTTATGTATTACTCACTTTAATGAAGCCCTATTTATCTTTTAGGGTTAATAAAAGAATTCCCTCTTTAATTTTAATAGAGCTATTAACTTGAACTTAGAGAATTCTATTGTTTCGAAACTTGAGGAGATTAAAGAATTGTTTTTTATGTCTAATTTGTTTTTGATGTAGAATTTAAACCTATCTATTGGCTCTTAAATCCATTAAAACTGGAACTATATCCCATTTCACTTTATCTCTTTGGCTTTCCAATAAGAAATTATTTATTTGGTCTATCAGTCATTACTTAATATTGATCAATTTATATATTGTCTATTGATAAAAATATAAATAAATAAATTGAAAAACTTTTTAAAAATACTTTAAATTTAATATTTAAATAATTAAATTTAAAATAAATTTTTAGAGATTATTTATTAATAAATTAAGGTAACTAATGATAAGTTTTACTTAGTAATTATTTATTAGTTCCTAGCTTTTTATGAATATTTAGAAAGTCTATAAGCCTTTTTTCTATTGATTATTCTAAGTAGGCTTATCCATAAGAAAGTTGATGCTATGATTAAAAGCTCTTTACATAGTTTTCTTCTTTTTCTTTTCTTAGTTAATTTAATTATCCTTAAAATATACTAAAAAAAGATCTATCTTCTATTCCTAAATAAGTTTTGCTAAATTTACAACCATTAACATAAGATTTAATAGCTTATTCAAAATATAAAAATTTTGTAGAATATTCTTAAACATCTTTGATTAATCTTCCTATGCTTTCTTAAGCTCTTCCCATATTAAGGTAGGAATTTAGTAAAATTATAATTCTTTGTTTGAATTCAGGGTCTTTTTTCAGATCTTCTTCTTCTTAAATCTCCCTTTATTCGAAAACCTAATAATATAATAAAAAGTTATTAAATTAAATGAATAAATTAAACAAATTTAACCTTATTTTATTTTATATTTAAACTTTTAATGTGTAACTTTGAAATATGAATAAAATATAACTTTTAAACATCTTTCAATTAAAAGAAATACTTGGAAGTTTGTTACAAACTTAAGAAAAAATTATGTAAATTGGATAGGTATTATTAGGCAATTAATTAAGTTATTAATAATTATAAATACTTTAATAATTATAAGTCAATGCTAAATTATACTAAACTTATTTTGGATAAGAAATTAAGTGAAAATGTTTTACTTTATCCATCAAAAATATAATCACAAAGATCTGGTTATTTAATTACAAAAATAATTCATTGATAAATTTTAATTTCAAAGGTAATCTAATACTTTTTATCCAACATTAAAAGAATATTTATTGGCTGGTTGAGAAATAAAAAATTATCTATAATTAGATCAAAATCTTCTATTAATAAATATACGATAAAAAATTTATTTATTAAGAATAGACTTGAAATTTTATTAATGGATTATCATAATTTATTTGTGGCAGATTTGTTTTAATTTAATCAAAAATCAATCGCGCATCAATAGATTCATTTAATAAAATTTTGCATTAAAGAATCTCACAAATTATTATAATCATTAGAGGTGTTGTTATCTACTAAAATTTGCATGTAACATGAAAATCCTTCCAGTGAATATTATTTATTTTGTAAAAAAAATTATTTATCAGATTTATTTTGCTCTATTTTATTCATCGTTTTATATTACTGCACTTAGAATTTTTTATCTTTGTGAAATGTTGAATATTATTCAAAATTTTATAAACTATTCTCTTTATAAATTAGGAAATTATCTATTTCATTGATTACTATCTGCAACACACTTGAAATTTATCATTTTATTATAACCAAAATTTAAAAAATATCCTTGCTTTTTAATCAAAAATGATCGCTAAATTTGAGTTTTATATAAATAAAGTATTTGCTTACATATCCTTCTAGATCAAAAGAGCAAGAAGTTGCTAGATATAATGCCTTTTCATATTTCTTCTCGCTTAAATAAATTGAAGACAGATTATTAAGCAAAATGCCATTTTATATTTTTTGATTCATTGTTAAATTCTGCTGCAAATGAGAAGATGGTAGAGTGCTTTACTATCCATCTTTCTTATTCAACTATCTGCGAATACTTTCATAACGTTCTTGAAATTCCTCCACTTCCTAATCATAAAATTTCTTCAGACAATATTTGAATATCTTCTTTGCCAAAGTATTCTATCCTACTCTTTAATAAGGTAAAATAATTTAAGAAAGGTTACAAAAATCACAATTAATAAGCTAAAGCGTATGATATATTCTATATTCTTATTTTCTTTAAACTAACGTTAACTAAAATAATTGACACAATTTCATTTTACTGAATCTCTTAATAATGATACCAATCACTTTATTCTATTTTAAAGTATACATTGCCTTTATAATGGCTTTAGTAAATTGAGTAGTATTTCTATAGTAAAATTCAAGTGTCAACTTTAAACGCTTAAAACCTTATAATTTTGATGTCTTATAATCATGTATTCATTCTTCAATATAATAAACTCTACTTACTTGGCTATTATGCTTCCCATATTTTATAAAGTGCTAGCCATTTATGATTCTTAGCTTTCATAAAACTATGTGTTTTATATTATCCTTAATGAACTATCTAAAAGATTACATGCTATATCATCATCAGCTGTTTAATAATTAAACAAATATTTTAATTTTTTAATACAAATATAATTATTCATGATAAAAATCCCACTGCTCATCTATAATTATTCTATTTACTATTATTAAAATGAATTGTTATATTATAACATAGCTTGCTAAAGTTTTGCTTTCATTTTTAGATGGTATTATTAGTGTTATTTTAGGAATAATACTAGAAGAAATGCTGGAGAGCAGATGTAAAGTATAAATCAGCTGCAAATATTTATAAATGGATTACCTTTCTATGCAAATAGGAAGGAATACTTATTTATTATCTTGACCAATTACTCTACTAACTCTGGCTCTAGTTATTCAATCTCTTTAGATAGTAAAATCTTCTTAGAAAACAACTCTAATGAAATTTTCAACTCTCCTTGATTTTCTCCATTCTATAAGAAAATTAAAAACAAAGTTACTAAATGTTGAAAAAGGTGCAAAATCTTCATAAAATCTTTTAAGAATTAGCAGATTCTCCCTGCTTTATTTATTTAATTAAATGGCAATCTATCACTTTTGATAGCAATTTATTATTTAACTACCATATATTAATTGCTTTTACTATTCTATAAGATTAGGGGTATGATAGGTCTTTATTTACAGAGAAATCATAATCAATCTTAGGTGCTGGTTATTTTAATTATTAATGAAATTATTTAATTACCTCACCAATCAATTTATTTAAATTGATGATCTTAGCAGCGCTTTCCTTTAAGGAAATGGGCATACTTGGTTTGCGGATAACTACTTGGCTTTATTACTTCTGAAGGACATTCTTGACATTCAATTTGCGATGATTATTAGGCGATCTAAATCTCTCCATAAATGATAATATATGCTCTCACCCTACACTTTAGTTTGCTTTGCTTTAATTGATTACTTTACTTTGATTTACTTTCCCTTCACCTATCAATATATTATGGATGAATGAGTGAATGAGTTTATAAATCAATGTCTTTACACTAAAAGTAACTCTTCTTTGAATCGTTGATTAATCACTCTTTAAAAGGAATAATAATATAAATTTCCAAATTTGATTGTTTATTACTTCTTTAGTTTTTATTATTATTATTGTCATTTCTATCAGCATCATCATCTTTTTTAACAATTATCTTTTTTTCTTTTCTTGAATAATTTACTCATCATGGAATTGAGTGATTTATATTATATTTATTATTAATCCCATAATTATCAAGCTTAATGATATTGAAATCTTTCAATAATAATACATACAATTTCACTCACTCACACACTCTCAACTAAATCTTCATTTTTATTTTATATAATGTATCTATTTATGTATCTATATTAAAATAAAATAAAATTGATTTATCTATCAAACAATCCTTTCTTGTCTATCTTTTATAATCCATTTTATCATCAAAATTGTCTTTTGAATTATAAATTGCTAAATAAACCATTCAATATGGTTTGAGAGTTTCATATTGAATAAATAATGTTAGATTTTAAAAACTTCTACACTTAGTAAATTTTCATAAAATCTTTAAAAAAAGAAAAGAATGTCTATATATAGTATTAGAAAGATATTTTGACACACCAATTTTTTAATATAAATGATAACTTCCTCAACACAAATTATTCCACCCTTAGTTCTTTCAATTTAATTTATTCTAATTTAAAATTTGCTGGAATTAATTAAAAGAATTTTTATAAAAATACTATCCTGAAATTATTATAAATTTATCTTTATTTAAGATGCTTTTTAATATTTTAAATTTTATGAATTCATTTGTGGATTTTTATTATTTCTTTCTATTTTTAAAAAGAAAATTTAAATTAAATTTTGAAAAAGACAAAAATATTTGCATAAAAGCTAGTAATTATTACTGATTAAAAATATTGAAATTCTTCAAATAATTATATTCAAATTATTAAATTTTATCCTTAAATTTTCTTTACTATAAGCAATAAAATTACTATTTTCAAATATTATTAATATAAAATCTAACTGAAAAAACAAAAAATATACAATTTAGCAACATAGTTACTTAACTGTTAATACATTCTTTATAAGAAAAATATTTCAATACATGCTATCTAACCTCTTTAATTCAAGAGAATTTAATAAATATTTATAAATTATGTAAGCATGCTTATATAATATTTAATCAATCCAATAAAACAAATATATTCTAAATATTTATCATAGGTGATAAATATAGTAAAGCTGAAATGTAAGAATTACTTATCTCATGAAAAATCAAACCAACAAGTTCAAAAGCATAAGTAGCTACCCTTATTATTCATTCTCAGATTATGAAATAATATGCTACTTTTCCAAAAATTATCCTTCATTCTATTTAAATAAATTATTTTTGCATAATAAAGTTTATTATTAATTTAATATTTATCAATTATAATTGGGTAAATATTATAATTTATTGTTTAAATCAAATATTATTTAACATGAATTCCCTGATTATAAATGATAAATTACTTTTTTAAATAGTTTAAATATTAATTCTAAAAAAATATAGAAGTTTTTTAATATTTTGTTTGTGCTCATTAAGCAATATTTTTTTTTAATTTATTAATAATTAATTATACATATAGAAATACTGTTTTTATTAATTAACTCAACTAATTTAATGTAAAAATGCTAGTTAAGAGAAAAAAATTAGCATAGAGCTCATAGAAAACCTATTTATTTTTTATTATATGTAATACTAGCTTAAATTTGTTATAAATTATCATAATCTTTTAAAGATCATCCCTAATATTTTTAATTGAATAATATTATTTGGTAAATAAGATTATTTACTTCTTTTATATTTGATTAAATTTTAATATAATACCAATCCTATACTTCTGACAAATAGACTATGAGGATATGACAATACAGTAAAACTCTATTAAATGAGATGATAATTATTTCTAAATAAATTGATTTTATGAAAATTTACTTAAATTTAAAAAATAGTTAAAAATAGTCTGGATTTCAAATGAAATTTTTTTATTATTAAAAATACTGAAATAATTTAATTATTTATATTAATCTCAATTTTATGACTTATTTACACTTATAGTAGAGTTGAAAGACAAATTTGCTAATTGTTACAATTAACAAATCCAATATAATAGCTATTTGAATGAATAAAGATTTATTACCATAAAAATAAAAGACACCATTTTTTACTCTAATTAATGAAAGATAAATCTTAATAAGAAGTAATTTTTTTCTTAAGGATAATATTAAAAAATAATGGGTATAAAATTTATATTCCCATTACAAAGATCATCCATCTTCAAAATCAAAGAAAGCAATAGTAAAAATTAAGTATAGGTAATTCTCTTGACACCTTGAGCCTTCTTTAATATTTTACCTACAAATTTTCTGAAATTAATAATACTATAAGCAACATTTATATTTTGCTAACCTAAATAAAATATATAGATTTAGGATATACCATTATTCTTTCTAAACTTAACTATAAGAGAATTAAATAACTTAAGATATCTTATTTTTTTAACACAGTTTTGTAGTTCTGTGATCATTTCTAAACATTTTCCAAAATAAAACAAATTCCTAAAATTTTTGTTTTTTTAATTCTGGAAGCTTTATTTTGCTGATTTTTATCTATCTAATTAAAGTTTTGTAAATGTTTCATGGATTAAAATTGTATGATCATTCAGAGATTAAGATTATCCAATCTTATTGAATGAATCATCATAGATTATCTCCTTAGTAATTTTTGAAAAGAGGAAACCTCCTAAGTAGTAGTTTATTTACTATAGCAGGATAGAAATTTAAATATTAAATATTATTTAAACACTTGTTATTTTTAAAAATAGTTCAATTAAAATCAAAGAAAATTTGCTTAAGTTGTGTCTAAGATATGATAAACATATTTTAATTTAGTTAAGAAATACTTGAATAAAATTTTACATTAAATTACACCTTCAACACAATTATTCCAATCTTTTCTATATGTTCCCTTATCTGTTTAACATAGAAACACTATAATAGAACCAATATAATTAATGAATGATAGCTAGTGTAAAAGAAGGGCTATAATTTTACAAAATTCTTAGATATATTATTGTTCAACTATCTAAATCTATTCTAGTTTCTGTTAAGATCATTTATAGAGCCTCTAATTTTGGAGTAATTTTTTATCAAAAAATTGGATTAAAAAATAATAACATGATTTTTTTAATTAATCCAATTAATAATTACATGAAACTTCAGTATTAAAAATTTTTCTTAAATTTATCTGTTTAAGGAAATTACATTGAAGTAAGTATTCATTACCTTCTTCATTATTTGTATGACAAGTAAGTTAATTTAATACCTTTATTTTAAAATTATTTGTATCTTAGCATTTTGTTTTATTTCAGATATCTACTTACTATAAAAAATTTTTGATGTAGATTCATAGATGAATCTAAAACTATGAGAACCTATTACAAAAAATGGAAGAGTTAAGATACTGATAGTCTAAAATTGATTTTTCTTATACATAACGGTAAACCTATCGGATTATTTTTATAGAAAAATGAGGATAAATCTAAATTTATTTTTTGAGTATTAAAAGAAGGAACAGGTGTAACTTAAAGAGATTCAGTTATTTGTATTAAGCATGAATTTAATTAAATTTGTAATATAACTAATATAGAGTTACATTACATATTTCTTATCAGAGAGAAAAAGAAATAATTAAATCACAAAGTTCATATTTACATTCCTAATTAATGGTTAATTTTTTGATATTAAAATTATGGTTTACGAAAACTATCTAAATTCAATACATTACATTCTCTTACATAATCAACATTTAGATTTATCTATCAATCAATTTTTCTACTAGGGATACAATTAATGGAAAATATTAAAAGATTAAATAATGTTTCTTCAATATAAAATCTAGCTAAAATATGAAGTTTATTTTTACAAATAAGTCTATCAACATTAAAAGCAATTAGCATATTTATAATTTAAGATAGTTATATACAGCTATCATAGTTACACTTCATTATGATGGTATTTATTATATTTACTTTATTTTGATCCTTCGAATAAGTATATAATTATTAAATAGATCCTTTATGAAAGTTTCCTCAAGTTAGTTTGTTGTAAGAAATACAAGTTTGAATTATTATACTTTATTTGGATCAATCATTACCCCTTTAGATTAAATTTGAGGTGAAAATATAAGTTAAAAATTGTATGGAATTAAATTACTCTTCTGATTTATAAATCTTTTAATTTTGTATAAAATAAATAATCTTATTTATGTTTCAAAATTTATCTTTTTCTTCACTTAGATAGTATTTTATCTAATTTAAAACAACAGATAAATGTGATGATATTCTTTTTTCTATAACTTATTAAATTCATTTAGTTTTTAATTATACTAATATTTTTCTATAAAGCAAAATTAAGTGTGAATAAACATTATTATTCTCTTTTGAAATTTGTAAAATTTAATTATAAAAAGGTTAAATTTAAGTATTCCATGTATTTTTTAATTAAATTTGTAATTTTGTTTATTATTTATTATGTTTTGCCTTTTCTAATGACACAATTATTTATATTTTATGTTAGTTTTCAAATAAAAAAGCTATTTATGTTCTAGAGGAAAGGACATTAGAAGCTATATTTTTCAATATACAAAAATTTGAATTTAAAACATAAATAATCCTATTATCTTTAAAATTTATTCTAAAAATGATCTTACTTAATGTTTTATTAGAGTTAAAAATTATGGTTTATTTTCTTTAAGCCCATAAAGATTAAAGTTTTGTTTTTTAATTTGATTTGTTTTATGGTTAGAATGGATTAATTTTAAACAAAAACTCATTTATGAAATGAACTTAAAAAGAAAACATGTAATGTAAAAATAAAATATTAATCAATTTTTCAAAAGAGAAGGAATAGAATGGAAAGAGCAGCAGCGAAGAATTTAAGAGTATTTCCAAAAGTAGGTTGCTCAATAATTTATTATTGTTATTCAGCAAGAGGAATTTTAGAGTAATCAATATTTTTCATATTAGTGTAGAAAGTAACTAAATCATCCTTAACCTTTTGAAGGTACTTTTACTTATTATCTTTAACATCCTTAATTGAAGAATATTCAATAGAATTTTTTAACAATAAGTATATTTCACTTGCCTTGATATCAGTATTCATTATAATGTAATACCAATCCATGGCTACACCCATATATCCAAAGAGACCAGGGTCATCAGGAGAGATAGAGACATTAGAACCACTTCTTAATAAAGGTAAGAATGGACCGGTACCTACTTCATTGAAGTTTAAAACTTAATTGGAAATAGGGCATGCTTCAAATGAAACCTTCTTCTCATTCAATATACTTAAAAGCAAATTGTTTTTATTAGCTTCAAAGCCGTGACCAACTCTTTTGATACCAGGAAGGAGGGCAGCGTGAAGTAAGTTATCATTTATATAATTAGCTTTCATATATTCATCAGTGATATCTCCTTGAGGGAAGAATTAGGTTTCACCTGCATGTAAGTACATACTTCCCTTACTAACTTCTAAGTAATCAAACATTTAATCAAAATATGATGTAGTCTCAGATTTTTAAATTTCAGTGAAAGCACTTGGGAAGAAATTTCTAGCACCATTATAAGGATCATCTTCAAAGGCAAAGAAATCAATACCAGCTAATTTAGTTGTAGCATCAGTAAGGAGTTTCTTAGCACCAGATACTATAGAACCACCTTTACTACCTGTACCACTAATCTTTCTACCAGGAGTGATAAAACTATAAGGAATAGAGTATTTTGTTGAATTCTCTTCAAAACTTCCAATTTAGAATGCATCATTTTTATTTCTGAATTCAATACCTTAAGTGTTTTAATCTTTGAGGACTTGGAAGAGATCAGATGTGAGTTATTTGAATATTGCTTAATGGTCAGTAAATTCTGAAAAACTCTAAAAGATTTATTCAAAAAAGAACCAAACACCAAGAATTTCTTTAGTTTCTTTGGTTTCATTCATATTATCGGCTAAATAAGCTTTAGGTAGTTTCTTGATAGCCTATTCATCAGTTTAAAAGCAAGCTACAGTTTCTTTCAATAACTTCTTTAAATCTTCTAAAGATTTAGCAGTTTTAGATTGAGACATAGTTTCATCGTAGACTACACCCTTACAGTTTTTCCAATAGAGGAAACCTTTCAAATAGGTTTCAGCAGTAGAAGGATTGTATTTAGTACTATCTTTTATGTAATTCAAGCATTTTCCATCTTAAGTAACATTCTCAATAAATCCATCAACAGCTGCTTTGTTAGCATCAACTGTAGCTTAGACATTACTGGGATCAATATATTTCTATTTAGTTAAGAAGTATTTAGTGTAGAATTTTTCAGTTATTTTCTTTCCAACAGTTACATCTTCAAGATAAACTTAAACAGAAACAGCTACTACTCTTTCACCATCCTAAGGTTGACTATTAAAGAAAGTTGCAATACTTCTATGGAAGCCAATATAATCAGTACTAGCTGACCAGTGAATGTGATGGATAATACCCTTAGGCAAGACCTTAGAAATGTGCTGGAATAAAGGATCTTTCTAAATTAATTCAAGAGTTTCATAGTTGTATTCCAAGTTATATAGAGTTCCACTACTTCCAAGAGTTAAGCTTTAATCAGATCTTAGACTCAAAAATGAATTAGCAGAATTTCTGACAGTATCCATAGTTAAATTGTAGGTATCCTCAGCATCTACTATTTCTTTGTATAAAGGATCAGTAACAGCTGGCATAGTAGGTCTAACCCAAGCCTTACCAGATTAAAAAAGAGTCTTAGCAAGTAAATAGTATTGGTACCAATAGTTTTTAACATCGCCATTATATTAATATTAAACAAAGTAATCCACTATTTCTTATTAGCTTTTACCATTTAGAGCGGTCAGTTAAGCATCTAACTTAGCTACATTATCGGGACCCATCAATACTTTGGCTTTTTCTAAAACCTTATCATAGGTCAGAGACTTCTTCAAGCTTTATTATGTTATACGGAATCCTCTTGCTTCTACTAATTATTAAGATAGAAGCAAAATGATGATAGTGGCTATCAAAATTTTATTCATTCTTGACTGTTGTCCTATTTTAGTTTATAGTTATATTAATTTATTAAAAATACATTATGCAAACTTGAAATAGGCGAGTTCAGTTTTAAATGCATTTTCCTTAAAATTAAAAAATATTTGATAATTATCTATTTTGTTATTTAGAGTTTGGAGTAAATGAACTTTCTAGCTTTGAAATATTTTCATTAATTTAATTTCCTTTTCAAATGGGGGGCATAGGAATTTGATTAATCTCCCAAATTAGAGAAAGGAAAGGTATCAAAAAAGTTAAAAACTGATGAATTAATTTTGTCATCACTATTAGTTTCCTCTTTTTAATTATCTTTATAAACATATTTAATTGATGGTAATAGTCAGTAACGAAGTCACTATTCATAAAATAGGAAAATTGTTTAACAAAAGCTGATAACATTTATTATTGTAACGAAAATTTAATTTAGATAATAAATTTAGTCATATTTTGGTTAATTGTTCTAATTAATTCTTTTTATATTTTTGTGCGCAGTTTGTCTATTTTCAACTGTTATTTTGCATTTCGATAAGAATTAATCATAGAAAATAAATAAACAAACTGTCGAATATTATAGATGAAATACATTCGAGTATTTTTGAAAGTATTACCTTTAGCTTTTTTAAAATATTATTAAACTATGCTCAGTATTTCAGTATTGATTGTAGAATCAAACAATTATAAAAGTACTATGAATAGATTATAAACAATTCGATTTTGCTAATGATATACTAATGATATTATTTTAGATAAGATATGATAAAGTTATACTCCTAATAGTACATAAGATTTAGATTATTCAGAAAATATTTGATTTTAATGATTGCAAATTACAATTATATAATTATGAGGATTAGGGAATATTAAATAAATAGTAATATATAAGATTACTCTTAATAAATAATTCAAAGAAATCTAACATCTCAAATCCTTTGATATTTTATAAAATTTGAAATTTATACTTAGCCTGAAAATATCAACCATAGCAATTTTTCTTAAGGATTTGCATTTTTTACCCAGCCTTAATTAACTTGTAAGGTAGGCAATCAGAATTATGTATCTTATTAAATTGAAAAGATAATTTTCAGAGCAATACCTTAGTGATTATTTATTTATTTTATTTTCTCTCAAAATTATAATTTAACTTTACCTCTCTTAAATAGTTTCATTATTAGAATTATTAAAAAGAATTAACTTAAATTAGATATCAATAATATTGAAGTTAGGAAATAAACGATTATAATAGTAATTAATGATAATTACAGATATTGTATCCTTTAGAGGATACTTCCCATTAATAAAAAAAGAATTTTATGATTTTAAGAAAGGAAATTTGGTAATTTTATAGGCTGAATAGTTAATGAAAATATAATTTGATATAAAAATGATAAATTGAGTTAAAAATATTTGCTATTTAAGATAATTTTGTAAATCCTTTGCAATCCCTATATCTAATGAATATTAATAAATAGGTTTATTTAGGGATAGTCATATATTTATTAACTCAATATAGATTTAAAGTATAGTTTTTCAAGTAAGATAGGTAGATAGTACTGTTTTAAAGTAAAGAGTAAATAAGATATTGATGAAACTAATGATGATGAGTGGAGGGGAGGATTAATTCAGCAAAATATATACATATATAGTAGAACTCATACAATATTCTTTAGATTAAAAAGTTAATTATTCCCTGTGTTCTATTTTTAGTTTTTTTGGAGTGAGTGAGTGATAAGTTAAAATTTTAGCTATTTTATTTTCTTAAATTAAAGTCTCTTCAATCTACGTTGACCTTTTTGGGAGGAACATAATACATTGGAAGATGGTTTTGATTTTCTCTAATGAAATCCAATGTTCCTTACTTTGATAATTAAAAAATATTTATGTTAATATGTGAGTTTTTACAGTTAAAGTTTGATTTGTATTATTTACTTAAATTTAGCTAATTATTTCTGGAGATATTTTAGCTTTTAATTTTTCTATAAATTCAGGATCTATGAAACCACCGCTTTGAGCATGTTTTGCAGATTCTTCAAGGATTTATTAAATATTTTCAGATTGAAGCATATCCATTTTGGTAATATGTCTGAATTCACTGAACCATTCATGATACAATCCAATAGCCCAATTTTCGCTTAAGAATTCAGATATATTAGGAATGAGCCCATTTTTAAAACGAACGTCTAATTGGTTGAGACATTTTTCAGATAATCCTACAAACGAAACTAAGCTTTGAACAGATACTGGCTCACTACCCTATAATTAATTTTAAACATTTTATTTAAATAAAATACTAAAAATAGATATTTATCAGTTATAATCAAATAATATATTACCAAATAAGTAACTTAATCAATGATACCATTGTTATCAAATTTAAATTTAATGTAATGTCCTAACTCTTTATGTTAATCTATATTATCAGATACTATATCTTAACGATTATCTTCTGCTCCCATTGTCAAAGCAGGCCTGGCATAGTCATTTTTCTTAATATGGTAATAGAATAAGTTTCCAGGAAGGAAAGCACCCATACCAATAGGCATATAAAGATTGGGAAGTTCTCCTAAACTATATATTTAATCTGTCAAGTATCCTAAATCTAAGCTATCAAGTAGGCACTTTGCTAATTTTTAACCTAGCTCACGGCCATTATATCTAATTTTAAAATGAAAATTATTAAGTTAAAAATAGATAAGTATAAACTTCTGTAACAAAAGCTAGACAAATTAATAAATTTTAAGTAACAATAGTTATAGAAACTATAAATAATTACTTATCTAAACGAAGGGATCTTCCAATTGAAAGCCTTTTATATCTTTGAGAAAATTCACAGATTTTACCACAGCAGAAGATATCTTTCTCTGTTGTTTAGAAGTTTGATTTCACGATGAGACGACCATTATAAACTAAACCATTTTCGTGGATAATATAAAAAATCTCTTTATCTATATCAACTAAGCCAGAAGTAACAAGGAAACGAGATGTGATTTCAATATCATCAAACTTATTTCTTTCCAACTCTTCAATTTCCTATTCGAGTGTAATGGGAAGGTTTTCTTCATCACCATCTCTACTTTGAGTATCATCAAATCCTTTATCAGCATTTTCACTATTGGCATCGCGTTCTAAAATTTATTATTTCTTTATTTCAATTTATTAAATGATTTCATCATAATCATCAGCTTTCTTACGGAATGTAACTCCCTAGCATATTCTGGTATCTTCATCTACATGGATCTCATGGAGATTATATCCCTTATGAACCTATATACCCTTGGCTTCCATAATTTCGAATATTTTTTATTCAACAATAGGATCATCAAAAGGATCAGGATCGTTTATTCTCTTATCATCATAAATTAATCTTTCAGTATTATTTTTGAATTTTACTTAAGTATCAAATACTTTAGGAGGAATAACATAATGGATCCTATTAGGAGCTATTCCACGATTGATCATACCAGAAATGAAAGCTATGGTATGTAGAGTTCTACCATAAATTGTAATGCTTTGTGGTCTCTTTCTTCTGGTCAATAAATCAATATTTGAATCTTTTTTACCAGTTTTCTTGAATTCCTCATAAAGATAAGGGTCATCAATACTATATACACCTTAAATGAAATTTCCATAAACTGGATGTTAGCCAAAAATAGGGGGAGCTCCTTCTTCAATTTGAGGGCGATCTCTACCGTATTTATCTAAGAGTTATTAATAATGAGGAGAGGAGAATAGACCAGTTGAAATTAATCTTCTATTTTGTAATTCTGTATCAATTAAACCAACAGTGTTAACCAAATAATCATAGGGTAATTCGGCATTTTTATCCAATTTTATTTTCTTGCCTTTCTTATCTAATTCAACCATCTTTGCATCTAATACGTTTACTCTTGCATCTAACATAAGATTTTTTAATTCTTCAAGTGAATAATTTGTAGAAAGAGCCTTTAGCTAATCGCCTGGATCAGTGATATGCATAGTCATAATACCACCTGGAGCCAACAGTGTTATATGGGTGAAGTTAATATCCTTTACAGATAATAAACTTTCTATGAAAGAGATACCTGTATCAGATGCACCAACAACAACAATTCTTGTGTTATTATTTACCTTTACACTACCTAAATTTATTTGTAAATATAATATTAGAAAATAGCTTTAAGCAAGCTTTTATATTTAACAAAATATTCTATCTTCTTAATAAATTAAAATTATTACTCATCATTTTTTTTGTAATAATAGATAAAGAGAAAGGTGCTTATTCTTAATCAAAAGCATCCCTCACACCGTCTTAAACTTCAGTAAGATCACCTGCACGTTCAAAGTGTTCTTTATCATGTTCGAAATCCCATTTTCTTTTAAGGAAATGAGGGAATTATCTTGCACGAACAAAGACTAATTCATTGAATACATCAGGTAACAAAGTCTTTTCTTAAACTTCAAAGTACATACAAGTCTATTTTTTATAATTTTTTAATAAATTTAAGGGAAAAGAGATATTAAATTTGTTTAATTACTTTATTCATTAAACGCAATATTTCCTTGAGAATGAAACGAGTGTTTTTAGAGAAAAGAGGATTTAATGCTGTATGAATCAATTTAGTATGATAAGTCATAGGATGCTCTTTTAAGATAATATGATCTTACACGCAGAAATGAGAAATATAATAGTCTAAATTAACATTCTTAGAAACTACATAAACACCAATAAGCTATTTTATTTAATGATATTATATTTCAAATTAATCTAAAAACAGTAAGGAATTAATTATCTTACAGATTAATCACAGAAAACGGAGAATGCTACTTTTCTGGAAGCAGTTTTAGTGATGGCTTCAAGAGTGTCGTCATAGATTTATTATCTGTTAATTAAGTTAGAGAATAGGGGAGCTACTTACTAAATATCTTCAAGTCTACTCTTTCTAATGAAGATGGAATTGCTCAAAAGGCAATCTTTGTGGTAAATATATAAAACATGATCAAAGGTACTATTCTTCTTCATAGGAATCTTAATGAATTATTAGAGTAAAGTAGTTTCAGGAACAGTGAAGGGTTGAGTTAAAATAATATAATCTCTATCATTGAATATACTAAAAGCATATTCAACAAAATCTAATGATCTACTTTCAAAGTTTTCATCTATGCAAAATAGATTAATAACAATTGCATTCTGTGCCTCGATTGGAACTTCAGGAATACTTTCTAAATCCTTTAAGTTCTTAACATAATCATCATAAGGGTTGGGAAGTCTTTCAATCTATTTTAAATTATCAAATAAAAATCAATTAAGTTAGTTTAAAATATTATTTTAAAATCGATTACTTTTCTTCTTCTTTGTTTAATTTATTCTTGTAAAGCTTCATCTTCAATGATTTAGTTAACTTCTTTTTTTAATGTTAAACTCTTTGTGATGTCGAGTCTGCTCATCATGATATCAAATTCTTTCATCTTATTTATAGCATCAAAGAATTCTTAGAAAGAAGTTTTCTTAAGCAATTTAGGGATAGGCTTAACTTCAGTTTGTTCGGAAGTGAACATTTTTTTAGCTTGAGCTATCTTGGGATTCTAATTAGTATCTTCTTTGGGAGGATTGACCATAATAGTCTATTCTTCATATTTAATTTCACCAAAGCATTCAAGGAATGATGCCATATTCTCGCATACTTCGGGAGCAATATCCATTTCTATATTTTTATATTTAATTAATATCTACAAACCTTAACATATTTAAATTAAATTTACTTTATTTATTTAACTCATTTCCCAAATCATTTAGGTCAACATGCCTTTCTTCCTTCATTTCACCATTTTCATTACAAAACATCATCTTAATAACCTTCATGCTGGCTTCAATTCTTTATCTAAAGATTGTACGGCCTTCAGGACCTACAGCTAGGAACTTTTTAAAAGCACTTTGGAAAGGAGAGAGATCGAAATAACTAGGAGGTTTGAATTCATCTTCCTTCTTATCTTCTTCTCTCTATTTTTTGGGTCTCTTAGTTACCTTCTTTTGAGGTCTCTTTAATTATGCAATTCTCTTCTCTTCCATTTTCTTTTAGACCCAATCTTTCCAATGACCAGCACCATTCATATAATGTTTAGGAAGGCCATAGAACTCAAGGGTTTCAATCAAAATTTATCTCTATGTCAAGATGATTGATTAAGTATCTGGGAAAATATGGGGGTATTAGTAGAAGAGATCAGAAGGGGTATGAAGCTCATATCCTCTTAACCATTCATCAATGAATTCTTCTACTTACTTTTTAGTAAGATTCTTTTGCATAGTATCGTTGTTAATGACTTCGTCAATCTTCATAATAATTTCCTATTCTTTTTCCCTACAATGTTGTTGCAAAGTCATTCTTTATCCAATAAAGTGACATTTCATTCTCTCTTCATTCATTTTTCTAATAATTTCTTATTATTAATCTTCTTCTCTATATTGATTTTCTCTTTTGATATCATCTCTTCTATTTTAAATGGCTTCCATAAAATCTGGTTTGAATAAATTATCATATGTCTCCAATTCAAAGCATTAGGCCAAAAATTTATAGCTAATAAAATATGAAAAAGTGAAATTTATTATTTTAAATAATTGTATTGAATTTCAAATTACTCAATATCGGTAGAAATACTCATAAGACCTACTGCCTTATCTCTTACCTAACCAACTATAGCTTTACCATTATTTGCAAATTTACGAGTTATTCTACGAGTAAGATTCTAAGTGGCAATCAAATCTGCAATAAAGAATTCACCAAATTATGATGTTAGAACTTCTGACTATCTATTGAAAATTTCTGCTAAGTCATCATGATCTTGTTCACGAGCCATTCTGATGTCTATTATTTCCTAGCAAGCATGCTTAGGAGAATAAAAAACTTCTGAATTCAAGTGAATACCTCTAACTCTCTATTTAATAAATTTAAATAAATTAACTTAACAATCCTCATAATTTAATTTCAAAAATAATCCTTTTTTCTTTTTTTAATAATTAAAATGAATTATGTTTGCTAACAAGCCATTGCATCTGATTTAAACTACTTTGGTATAGAATTAATCGAAATATAATAAAATGAACTAATTCCCAAATATTCATCAAAAATAATTATTTTTTATCCTTTTTTCTATTGTAGATTAATAAATTTTTTATGCGATTATTATTAACCGTTTCCTTTTTAGAAATAAAAAGATACAAGTTTGGAGTGTAATTTTTAATTTAAGGGTATAATAAAACAAATTGCAACATTATTCTACTTTTAAATCAACTTTTCTCTTAGTATAATTGATATGTAGAATATGAGGAGAATGAGATCATTAAAAATATTAATTTCATATTAATTACCTTGATGATATCTCTATCCTTAACGGGAATTTCTACAAAAACATTATCTAAAATATTTCCTATTTAGGCTTAGGCTCCATTATCATCCATTATTTCACCTCTTTTTAAGAAGAGAATACCTTCAATTTAAGGTAGAGTTGCATAGACATTTTAAAATACTTTAGAACAAATCATGAGCTCTTCCTCTTCATTGAATTTATATTAATCCTTGGCTAATTTATTTAATAATGTGCATAAGAATTTACTGATTATATTAATGCAAATTAATAAAAGGTATCCTTCAAAAAACTTCTAATAATAAGAATGATTAAGTTTATCAAATTCCATTATATTATTTATTGATATTTTCTTCATTAGTTTATACTTAAAGTTAGAATAATTGCTTCATAGAATTCACTACTTCATTCACATTTTCAAATATTAAATGCATTTGTTGGATTATTTTGAAATAATTAAAAATAAATAATTCTCATACCTATAAAGCAGAAAGTCATCCAAAGAGTGTTAAAGGGGGTAATGCAAATGCTTTCATCAAAATTAAATGCGTCAAATAACCAGTGCTCCCAGAAATTTTCATGTTAGAAATCAATCATACCAGTTAGACCTTAGGGGAAATCATTGAATACTGCACAACCTATGATTTATTACTACTGGTTCAAGATAGTGACGCTCAAATAACTTCTCTCCAAAAGATTTAGGAGATTGGGATAGTCATATAGTAAATCATTAGCTTCCCTTTCATGCTGAGCAATTATCTTCATTATCTCATCTACATCATCTAAATCACTCTTTCTAACTAATACTTAAAAATCAGATTCTGAGCCTGCAAAAACTCCACTCTAATCAGCATTTCTGTATTAGCTTTGTGAATGGTTTTAGGCATCTAATTAATTGTTTGAATACATTTTATAATTCAATCTAATACTATTTATTATTCTATTTTTTATATGCTCAACTGCTAGCTTTTCTAATAAGGGAGAAACTGTTGATACTATATTGTGTTTGGAATAACCTTTTTATATTCTTTGTATGTGTGTACCTTTTGATAACTAATTATTTATAGGCTATCACTTTGCAATTTATTTATTTATATTTTGTATTCAAAAAAAGAATAATATTTGATAGTAGTTGTTATCTTAATTAATATATATAAATTGATTGCTTTATTTCCTTTACTTTATCTTAATCTTTGATTCAAAGTTCTTAACAAATATTATTGGGTTTTTTCTTTTTATTTTCTTTTAATAATGCAAGCAATCAATCAAAACTCATTCATTCATTTTTCTTTTTTGTTCATTCATTTATATTAAACAAAAATTTAGTGATCCACTTTTAATAAATTACAAATTTTGTTATGTCTCTTTATCAGTTTTATTTTTATTAGATTTCTAAACCTCAAACAGTTGATATGAATTGATTTTTTGTTATCTAAATATCCAGATAGATAAGAAAATAGGTTAGTATTAAATATCTGCCAAATTCAATCTTTTACTTTACTTCCTAAATTCCTTTCCAATACTCCCACAACAATAATCTGTATGCACCATTTAAAGAATTATCACCTTCTAATTCAATATTTTTATTATTTTATATGCCTTTTTAAGCTAATTAGATATTTTAAAGTTAAATTTATATATAAAATATTAGGTTTCTTAAGTTAAAAAATATTTCGATAGTTTATTAATAATTTAAGGTTTAAAAAAATTATGAATGGCTTCCAAAGATTCTAAATTGAACAAATATATTTAAAAAATGTAATTAATATTGCCAAACATATAAAATTAATGGTATTTAATAACTTATTATAATTTAAATTTTGTACTCATATATAATTTGAACTTTTAAAAAAGAATCACAAAAAGAAATATCTTACTACTATTTAAAATTAAATAATTATTAATAAAGCTAATTTAAAATGCTGGTAAAAGCAAATAAACAAAAAAATAGACTTTTTTAAGTATTGATTATTAAATTATAATATATTTAAATTTAATAATTAAAGATATAGAGTTTATTTTTTTATATCTATCTGGAATTTAGCATTTAATAGATCAGAGAAGAAATCCTATAAATTATCTTCTTATCATCAATAATTAATTATATCAATCTTAAAAATAGGACTTTTCAAGAGAAAAATTCTATAAAAGGTCTATTAGTTGAGGATTTTTTCCATTTTTATAATTATCAAATTAGATATTTGATTAACACCAATAATCTTTCCAATTTATATCAAAAATTGATTGAATAAATAATATAATTATCAAAAATAATAAAAAACGAAGAAAAATTAGAAAGAAAAGATTTAAATTTTATAAAATGGAAGAAGAATAGAACATAAGCATATAAAACTTTGATGACCACATCCTATTTGATATTATGGGATATTTAAATTTAAGGGATTCTATTAATTTGCTATAGACTTCAAAGAGGTTCCACAACTTGTAAAAAAAAGAAGATTTCTTGTACAAGAATCTCTGTTTATCTTGCTATTTTGAAGGACCATAGATAGTAGAAACAAAGCCACAAGGGATTAGTTACAAGCAATATTTCTTAGAGAACATAGAGAGATTGAATAGATATAAATCTATTCTTAATTAGGTTATAAATAAACATGTAGAAGATCCTAATTATAATTACTTTAAGAATGTGCAAAAGCAAAAAGCTTATGTAAATGATTAAAAAAAGTTAAATGAAATTTTATTAATAACAAAGCGATACTACCAAAAAATCCCTAAAGATATACTCATCCTTTATAGAATTCTAAATGGATAATCAGAATTAAAGGAAACAAATAAAGAAGTACTAAACTAATTAGGATTATTTGGCTTAATTTAATATTATAGTACTTACTTCAATTTTATGTTCAATCCATTTATGAAGCCTTAATGTGGTTTTCTAGAAGACTTGAAAGCACACCCCTTCTCAACTATTGATCCAACAGGAAAAAGCTTATTCATTGATTTAACAAATTAGTTAGGATTTGGACACTAAACAATCTATAACTTTTCACCTTTTAGAGGATAAGAAAATAAGTTATATATTAATATTAATCATACAAGTATAGATAAATTCATGGAGTAACTTAGCAGATCTAATTGGAAGGATGATGAAAGTTACAATGACTTATTTGATACTCTCTATCAACCGGGATCGGATAGGACTACAAATGGAATTAGAATTAGAGCAACAGCAAAGTAATTAAGTTCCTTTTAATTTTAAAAATCAATTAAAGTAAGCTCTACTTCACTATGATTCAGATTAAAAAGAAAAAAATGAAAATTAACCTGAAGTATTTCTAAGAATCTTTACCAAATTGAAAGATTTATATTAATAAAATTTGATAAAGCTTTTCAACAAAATAATTTCTCAAGATAAATTAATTTACTATATTTTACTTTTACATAATATTAATACAGTTTTTAATATTTACCAGCTTTTAATTTTAGGAATAATAATTTTAAAAAGATACTAAATGAATATTTTAAGATAAAAATACTTTAATCTAGTCAAATAATAGGGAATTTTAATGTTATAATAGAAGATTATTAATTTTGAATTCTATTTGATAATATTTATTTTATAATTTAAAAAAATTAGACATGTTCCATAAGATCAACATAATAATATTGGCTCATTTTTCTATTCCTATTCAATAAGAATATCTGCAGACAATATGCCAGAAGGAAAGACTTATTAGCTAAAAAAAAGAAAATGGATAATTATCTAAGATTAAGATCCTGATCACCCAGACGTTGTTGAAGGACCTGGTGTGATAGGAATGTATCCAAAGATATATGCTGGATGCTAAGATTTTATCTATTAAAGTTGTACTGTAATGGAAGGATATACAGGAAATATGCAAGGATCATTTTATTTCGAAGAGTTGAATACAAAAGAGGTGATTGAAGCTAAAATTGATCCTTTCCCACTTTATCCTGACTCTGATTCTAAACTTATTTGCTATGATTTACAAAATCAAACTTCATAGGTTATATTTTAGCCTAACATCCATTGATGAATACTAAACACTACTATAAATCAATTTCTTAGTATAATTATTTCATTAATTATTTGTAATGTCATCAAAATAAAAATTTATAAATAATGCTATTAATATTATATAACAATACCAACAAGATGTAAGAAGTTTGAGCAATATTTATTTTCATTTTTTAACAAGAGCATTTAAATTTATCTAATAAAATATAATTGTTTTACCAGAGTTTTTTTGTTTTTTTGAATTCCTTAGAAAAATCAAATTATTTTTACATTACTAAAAAACCGCCAATTCAAATCTGACCCCTCTTTTTATTCAAGAAATTTTAGGGGTTAACCCCCAAATTTCCCCAGTGAATAGAGTGGGTCTAATTTCTTTTTTGAATATTTTTTTCTAAATTAAAAAATAATAAAAGGAGAAATTAATAGATATAGATATTGAAGAATATAAGAAATGGCTAATAAATCTAGGACTTCATACGAGTTTTATTATGAAGAGTAGTACAAGATATATAAATAAAAGGGTATTACAGGTAATGAAGCTACTAAACAAATTGGATAGATGTGGAGCAGCCTCTCTCCTCAAGAAAGAAAGCCTTATGAAGATAAAAAGATAGAGTATTAAAATTAGATTCAAAGAGAGTAAGAAGTTATGAAGAACTTTTAAAAGAAGAAGAATCTAGAGAATTCTAAGGATAATAGAGAAAACTACTCATCTAATTAAGCAGCTTAAACATAAAATAAGGATTCTAATAATGAAACCTCAAAAATTGTATAAACTAACCTGAAAAGATTCACCAAATAAGAACTTTAAAAAGACAAAGCAGAAACTACTAAAAAAGTATTAATTTAAAAAGTAGACAATAAAGGAAAAGTTATTGCAAGCAATTCTTTGTAAAATTAGGCTTAATAATAACAATAAACTTAAAAATAAACTTAGTAATTACCCAAAAAGACTGAGTAATCAACTCAATAAATTCAAAAACCTTAACAAAAATAATCCTAGTAATAACCATAAAATAAGTAAGAAGATGCACACAAACAGAAGGCTTCAGGAAATTAAGAATCAAGAGGAAATCACAGTGTTTACATTTAGTTCTACAAAGAAAGATTGGCTGATTACAAAAAGCGTTTCCCTAGCAGAAAAGTGGTAGAATTAACTTAAGCAATCAAGGAAGAATGGAATTGCCAAAAATTAGTTAGTAAGATTGAATAGAAGGAAAAGAAATAAGAAAAAAAATTGATAAAATAATCTGTTCCTGAAAAAGAAAAGCTCATTAATATAGATGGGAAACAAGTAGAAGTTCCTAAAAAACCTATATCAGGATTTATGAGATACTACAAAGAAGTTCAGGGTAAAATTAAATAACAAAATTAAAGTTTACAATAAAATGAAATTGCAAAATTAGCAAGCGAATAATGGAAAAATCTAACAAAAGAAAAACAAGATCAATATAATAGTGAATTCCATAAGGAGTAAGGTGAATATAATAAAAAAATAGCCGAATTAAAACAAAAGTATAATATCACCCCTTAAAACAGTGTAAAGGAAACAAAAAAGCACTCTAAAAACTTTATCATTATCAATGAAAGTAAAGTTTACTATCCAATTAGATTGGGAGGCTATTTTGTTTTTCAAAAGTAAGCTAGAGAATAATTAAAGGACAAAAAGGCTTCTTATGACTCAAGAGATATTTCTTCAATTATTGGTAAATTATGGAAGGTGTTACCTAGTGAAGAAAAGGAAAAATATGAATAGTAAAGTGAAATCGAATATGAAGGATAAAAGAGAGATTTTATTAAAAAGTATGGAACATTTCCTGAATAACCTGCTCGTGCTAAACCAAACCCAACTGTAAAGGTTTAGAACAAATAATTAAAGGAAGTTAAGAAATTGAATCAAAAGAGGCCTGCTCCTTCCAAGATTGTTGAACCTGAAATTTCTATGGAAGAAAAAGAAGAATTATTGAAAAAGAAACATCAAAGAAAGATGCAAATTAATTACGATAATGTTGATAGTGAAATTGAAGACATATATAGTCAAATCGATGAATCTGAACAAATGAGAAAAGAAGAGTATGAATAGGAAGAAGAAGAATAAGAATAAGAAGAATATGGAAACTATTATAAAAATAAGGTGTCGTTGAAAACTAAAGGAGAAGAAGATTTTGAAAAAATTGAAAAATACTTTACTAAGAATAAAAAGGTAAAGACTGAATAACCCAATAAAGAAATTAAACCATCTTCTAAGCCTGGTTCAGTTTCTAAGCCTAAGAACTCTCTCTTTGATATGTTAAACCAACCTATTGCAATTCCTGATTTTGTTTATGGACCTAACTTCTTCTGAAATATTTGATTTACAGACAACTACATAACTAATATTATTAAATTGTTTCCAATTTCTTTTAATTAACACAAAAGCATAAATCCTTTTTGCAAATTGTTCCATTTTGTTTTTACTAAACAATTATTTAGATTTTTCTTGTAAAAACTTGTTAGATTAATATCAATTTCTTTATTTTAATTTCAGTTTCTATTACTTATTAACCATATTGATTAGATATTTTGAATAAATTAAAAATTATTTTATCTAGAAGTATCATCGATAATTAAAAACAAATAAATATTAAAATACAATCTATATAAATATTATCAAAATCTTGTTCCATAATCAGAATTTCCAACTCTTTCTATATTATGAACGTAGTTTCCAGTGAATACTCCTAAAACTTCATTATTTTTATAGAGTACAAACTTACATGGGCCATGTTTACTGTTGTGATAGAATGTACCCTCAAAATAGTTAGGATTCTTGTCATTAAGTAGATTATTGGTGTAGTGGTATATTCTACACTATCCTTCTGCATTATTTTATTTGAATTACCCCTCAACTACAGTAAATTAGTCTTTAAATATATACTTTCCATCTCCATCAAATTTACCACTTAAGAAATATCCCTCATATAAATCTTCATTTATCATCATTAACTTTCCTTTTCCTTCTTTCTAATCATTTTTGAACTCTCCTTCATAAACACTACCATCTAAATATCTATAAATTCCATACCCTTACTTTTAATCATCTTGAAACTCTCCCTCATAGACTTCACTATTTTTAAATTTTAATACTCCTAATAAATATCAAATAAAAAATATAAGTTCCTTCATTTAGTGAAGAGAAATTTTAAACCATCCATTCAAATCAAATCAAAATATTAAAGTGTAAAATTTAATTTTTAATAAGTTGATAGAAAAATCAAAATTTATATAAAAATGAAAAATGATTAAACAAACACCTTTCCCGTGTTTCTTTCCATATCTAAAATACCCTTCATAAGTATATTCAGGATGGGTTATTTTTCCTTTGCCATGAATTTATCCAAATTAAAACATTCCTTAATAAATTATTTCTTATTTTTTAAAATATAACTTTCCTTCTCCGTGATATTGATCAGCATCAAATTCACCATCATATCTAATACAATTTTAATTATTTTTGGAGAAAACTAGAACTCCTCTACCATTTTTTTAATTATTTTTTATACTTCCTTAGTATTTATCACCAGATACATAATCTATGATACACATGCCATTCGCTTTGTTATCATAAAAATCACCTTTTATGATATAATCTTTTGTGGTAAGTACTCCATTTCCGCAAAATTTATTCTCTTTAAATTCTCCTTCATATGTATTTCCATTTGCAAATTTATATAATCCTTTTCCATGCATTTTCATATCCTTTTCATCATAGTTTCCATCATAGGAATCTCCATTCTTAAACTTTAAAATTTTTGTTATCATTTATTAGATAGATTTTATTTGTTTTTTCAATTCTTTCAAATTCTTTAAAAATTAAAAATTAGAATTTTTTAAATTATTTAACATCTCTTTCTAGATTTTTGATAAATCAAGTTATCATTTATCTAATTTTAGGTTTATAAGGTTAATTATTAATCTACATTCCATTATTTTAAAAAGAGAAAGCTAATAATAATTAAGAGTTTTGTAGGAATTCTCCTTGATACTAAGACTTTATTTATTAAACATTTGATATCTAATTTTTAAAAAAGAATTAACACTTTGGTAAGGTATTCAGTATTTAGCTTAATAAAGATTTTAGGAATGTATTAAAAAATGACTTTATTATTATATTTAAGAAGAGTTAACAATAAAAAAATGATTTATTTTAACATACATATTTATTTATGCATTTTATTAAAATATTTAATAAAATTTAATATTAGAGTGAGAAATAATTATTTTATTCATTTTTAATTTGACTGTATTAAAAAGTAGAAATAGGAAGAAATAAAAAAATGTTTGAAGCAAAAATAGTCTTGATAGATTAATTAATAGATATTAGTTTTCTAGATAATTCCAAAAAAATGAATATAATTTTTCAGAATTAAAGATTTTTTCAATAAGATATGTTCAATCATATTAAGAAAATTCTAATTTAAGTTATTTAAGCTTAATATAAATTGGTAAACTTCAACAGATAGGTTCTTATTAATGTTTAAAGAATATTTGAAGAATGAGATAAGGAAATAAAAGATATATTCATATACAGTCTTGTGAGTGTTTGATAGGTTTAGTATGTAGATGATGAATGAGATATCTAGTATAGATACGGATACGAGAGAATTTGATCAATATTATGTAAGTAAATGATAAATTGAATGCTTTTATTATTCATTAATACCCAAGATATTCTTCTTTGATCATAATTTATGTGCTTATGCATTCATTCCAAAATTTATTCTGAAATACAATAAAAAATTACTATTGAAATATTGATAACACATGCAAATCATTTAATATAATCAAATATTCTTCAATTATTAAATAAAACCAATAAAATAAGTATATATCAAAAAATGATCGGAACTTTCTTCAATCGTTTCTCTAGAAATTTGCACTCTGCTAGCAAGTTCAATTTTTCAAGCAACCCTGAAACTAAAGTAATCCTTTCATTAATTAAGACTATTCTATTAATTTTAAGCCTTCCACCCTCTATAATCAATATCCGCTCCTTCTTTTTCCATGCCTTTATTAAATCAGCATATATTTTTGAATTATGAATTGCAGATTTCTTAATGAGTAAAGTGAAAATAATGAAGCATCCTTTATTGATTAATATTTCATACTCTAATTCTATATCTTAACTAATTTTATTGTAAATTACAGTACAAAATCGTTCTCTTAAGACATGGTGAATCTATTTGGAATAAAGAAAATCGTTTCACTGGTTGGAAGGATGTCTAATTATCTACTAAAGGTAATATGATTGATTTAAAAATATAAAATAAACTTATTTATGAAAAGGATTATTAGGGTTTGTTAATCTTAATGTTAGCTCTTATTAAAATAATCTAATAAATAAGATAATCATAGCATACATAAAATATTTTAAAAGCCAAAAGAATCCTTTTCATATCTTAATTCTTAAAAGCTGATAAAAAGGAGTAGAGCTTTAATAAGATTTTTAAATTCTATAAAAATATAGGTATCGAAGAAGCTAGAGCCGCTGGTAAGGCCTTAAAGTAAAATGGTTTCGATTTTGATGTTGTTTACACTTCAGTTTTGACCAGAGCTATTATGACTTTCAATAATGTTGCTGATGAATTAGGTTGCCACCACTTACCTGTTATTAAACATTGGAGACTTAACGAAAGACATTACGGTGCCCTTCAAGGTTTAAATAAGACTGAAACTGCTGAAAAGCATGGTGAAGAATAAGTTAAGATTTGGAGAAGATCTTACTCTACACCTCCCCCTCCTCTTGACATTGAAGATGAAAGATGTAAAAGAAATTCTATTTAAAATTACTATCCATAATTTTCATATATTTCCTCTCTTTCTATTATAATTGGCAAATAAAAGCAATTTTAATTAACTATTGAATTACTCATTTGATAGAAAAAGCAAATATTTTCTACTAAAAACGCTAATCTTTGCTTTTTTTATTTTAATTAATTATAATACTCAATTAAACTGATATATTCAACAAATCTGATATATTTAAAACAAATAAAACATAATACGTTAAGTGGTAAACTAATTTTTTATCTTAATTATAAAGTCCCTGGTCACGATAAGAGATATAAACACCTCCCCATTCAAGCTTTACCTAGAACTGAAGTAATTTTTAGTATTTAAAAATGATTCTCTAATCATTAATTATAAATTAGGCTTTGTCTGACTGTGTTGCTAGAGTTATTCCTTACTGGTACGATGCCATCGTTCCCTCTGTTTTGGCTGGTAAGAATGTTTTAGTTGTTGCTCACGGTAACTCTCTTAGATCTATCGTTAAGCATCTTGATAATGTCTCTGAATAAGGTAAAAACTAAAATTACATTTATATAAAAGTTTATATAGAATATAGGATAGTATTCATAGAAACCTAAGAAATAAGAGAATATTTGCTTAACAAAACTATTATATATTATACTAATATTTAAGAATAAATTAATAAAATTTTTTTGCTTAATTAAAAGATATTATTGGTGTTAACATTCCCACTAGTGTTCCTTTGATTTATGAATTCGATGCTAACTTCAAGCCTATCAAAAACTACTACTTAGGTAATTATAGTTATTGATATATTAGATTATTAAATTTTAATATATAATAATAGCTGATCCTGAAGAATTAAAGAAGAAATAGGAAGCTGTTTCCAACTAGGGTAAGAAGAAATGAATAATAGGTTTAAATTGAGAAAGATAATAAAGAATATTTGAGCAGTAAATTAGTAAGAGTAACTCTATTTACAATTAATAAACATTAATATTTGATGGTATTTATATTTTTATTTGTTTGTATAATCATTGATAGTTACTCATTTCCATATCTTATTAATATTTTTTCTATTTTAAAGATCATAATTTCACTTAATTAACAAATTGTGATTCAAAATACATTTTCAATGAAATTATTTTTTTTGACATAGATATTAAATCTTATTTAGTAATTATTTTATGTTAAATAAAATGTGCTAATTAAAAATTTAAAATACAATTTTAATTTAATAAAAAACAAATTTAATTTTTTGTATAAATTAAATTTGTTTAAAATATTTTTTAATTTAATGAAAAAGTGATTGTTGATTATTTTTAGTATCTATTATTCTTATTTTTAATCAATGATGGAAATTTTATTTGAATCTAAATAAAATATTGTTGTTATAAGTAGAAAGAAATAAAGATAAATAGATATGTTTAAATGTTAGGCTTAAATAAATAGAAAGATCTTTTAAAATTATCTTTACTTTAGAAATAATGAATGCATAAAAGATTATAAATCTTTTTGTATTTATATCAAAAAAATCATTTTCTAAAAGTATTTTAAAGCCAGTAAAAATGTACACACTAAAAATAACTCCTCCTTTACACCATATTTTAGATATTCTATTAATTATAAGTACTTTTAAGTAAGTATATCTGCTACTGATAAAGCCTTTCATTCTTATATTAAAGTGGAATAAGAAGAAATAAAAGGAAAATTATTCACTTTGATTTTTGAAGATAGAGTTAAGGTGAATGTATAAATAAATTCAATATCTAATATATATATGTATGAAATTAAGTATGTTTTTGAGATAACTAGCTTATTAAAATTATGATATGATGAGGAGATGATGCACATTTAACAAGCTATTGTTATGCATAAATATATGGTCTGAGAATTGAACTCGCTTTTCAATTTAAGATGGAACTTTCTTTGAAACAATATCATAAAAAGGGATATTAACAAACATATGACTATTAATTGTGCAAAAACAAATGTATATTTAATATTCTTAATTCGCTTAACAACATCAACTGTGCTTTAATAATTGAGGATGTTTGAATTTCAAGATAATTAATATTTGCAGATTCCCTATAGATGAATAGTATGCTTCAAATGTTTTTACTAGACTTGGCATTTTAAAAGTTCAAGTTGCATCATTGAGAAATTAACAATGATTAATACTTTAACTTTTGTGTTTTATTTTGATAATTAACTCAATATTCTCTGAGAATATCCTTAACAAATTATAGACCTTCAATGTTAACATGATTGGTAAATCTATCAGCGCAGAAATTGGAATCACGGACATTCTTAGCCTAGAAAATGCAAGTGTTAAGTTCACCTTCCCAACCTTAAAGCTTTCTGAAAATTCTATCTTAGATTTCCTAAACATTAGCTTTCTTCTTTAATTGAGTGACAGTAGGGTGGATGACCTTGTGTAAGTTATCCAAAGCAGCTTGCATTTATTCCTTTCTATCTTCTTGAATGGGGATGAATTCGTAATCGCTATAAAAAGTATATTCACGGGTAATCAAATCCTATCTACCCATGTTTACGGTAGCTTCGTAGTTCAACTTTTGGATGGAATCCATATCTTCAACGTTTTGGTTGGCCATTTCAACTAAATAAAGCTTTTTTTCCTTTCTTTAATAAATTCTCTAAGTACTCTATATGTATTTATTATTATTTCTTTATCTAATAATTTATTTATTTTCCCCTCTTTTTAACTTTGCAGATATTCCTTTTCTATTTATCTTTCTTATAAATTAATTCAAAGAATCTTTTAATTTTTATCATTCTTAACTAGCTTCTCTCAATATTTCCTTTGGTTATTTAATTTTTTAAAGATTAATAGCATTGACATATCCACTATTTAGGATTATTATTATTCCTGTTAATAAATTATTGAAATTTCAACATTCTTTTTCATTGAATAGATAGATATTTTACACTTTAAAATATTTTCTTTTTATATACTAAAAACTAAAGAAGATTATTAAGTATGTTGAACACTCTCATTAAATTAAAAGTTTAGTCAAAAAATATGTGAAAATACTTCTTATAACCAAATTAAAATCCTTTTTTATTGTAAATCCTCTATTGAAAATTATTACAGGTATAATTCAAAGCTACGAAAGTAATTGTTTTAGATTAATTATAAAATAGGAATAGTTTTAGTAGAACTATACAATTCTTTATTGGATTCAATGATATTAGTTACTAGATATTTTTTTAATTTCTATAATTCCTATTAAATATTATAAATATAAAAAGGAGATAAGCTGCTTAAAAACAGTATGATAAAAAAAGAAATAATAAAAAGAATACATTTAATAATATCTTAAGGATGAGTAAAAATAATATCATTATATAATTATGATTTAAAAATGAACAATAATATTATAAAAAAACATATTTTTTTAATTTAAAAGTATAAATTAATAAAACTTTTAATTAAGTCATCTCGTTAAGGAAACTTCAAATTGTTTAATTCAAAATTAAGTGAGCAATGAAAGCTCATTTTGCATTCTTTCTAATTCATCGAGTTGCTTTTTTTCTTATTTTTCTTATTCAAATTTTTCTCTCTATAAATTTATTAAATAAATTAAAGAATGTAAAATAAAATAAATTGTTACCTCTAACTATAATAAATTTTGTTATATTTCTAATTCTCTTTATTGTCTTTTTATGTACTTAAGATCATTCTAGTATTTACTCCTATTAATAAGAACTTTGATAGAAAAATATCATTATATTTTAAAAATATCTACTTTTCATTATTTAAATTTAGGGCATTGTCATCTATTTATTACTTTAATTAGCTTATTAAATTATTTTTCTCTTCAATTTCAATTTGGAGATTATCATAATTTACTTACAAATCCTTTAATTCATTTTTACAAGTTATATTTTCATAGCTTTACTTTGAATAGAATTAATCTCTAGACTATCTAATACTATTTGAGTCTTCTGTTGTAGGAGTGTACACTTATTTTGATTTATTTGAATTAATTTTAGTATTTTATTTATCTTCTACTTTCTCTAAATTAACTTCTTCTATATCGGGATAGGGTGTATTTATCTCAAGATGATTTTAATTTTCAATTAAATCTTCTAAGTTTTGTATTTACATTATACTTTAATAAAAGGATTATATCTATTCAACTTCTTTGCTTTTATCTCTTACAGCTTAAAGGCTAACAGTACTTTAAAGTAGTTTGCAAAGATCTACCTAAAATTAATAATAGAAGAAATAGTCATTTTTTTAAACTGATAAAAATATTTACTTAATTTTCAAATGCCCATTTAAATACTAGAGAGTTTTCATATGATGAAATAATTTCACAATTCTACAAAACATAGGAAAAAGCAATGTTTTTATCAGGATTAGTTTCAGTTTTATCCTTCCTTAATTGAAGAATAGAGTTTCTGAGATTATAGTTTTCTTGTTTAAGTTGGTTCACCTCTTTAGATAAGCTACTAATTTGCTATTCTTTAATAAATAGCTTTTCTTTGTAGTCAATATCGTGATTACTTTGATATTTCATGATTTCTCTGTTGTACTCATAGGATTTTCTATCCCTTTTCTCCTTCTCAATATACTTTTCAACCTTTTCTAAAGTATTTTGTTTAAATTCTATTAAATAAATTTTGTTACTAGTATAAAATTTTTACCTTTTTCAGCCTAAACCTATTTAATTAATTTATCTAAAGGATCACTTTTTATAATTTTCTCTTCAATTTCATTTTCTGCTTAATCATTATCTTTTATTTTTATTATAGAAACTCTTCTTGATTAATTCACAGATTGATATTATGATGCCAAATCATTATTATTTTCATATCTACCACTAAAGTACATCTATTCATTTACTAAACTTTTTTGGCTCTAAGTTGTATAATCTACACTTTTTAAATTCTAGTTATAATTGCTATCGATTGGCCTAAATCTTCTTTCATTAATATTTTCATCTAAAGGGTTTAAAGGTCTCAATCTTTATTGACTTTATACAAAATTTTCTTAGTCTAAAGGTTTAAATCTCTATTATTATGTGTCCTTCTAAACTGAAGAGTACTAACTACTTATTGAATTGTATTAACTATTGACAGAACTATATTTATCTTATAATTAATCGCTATTTTTTTCCTATTATTAATTTCTTTTATTCTTGAGTTATCTTTCTATAGCAAATTCTTATTCCATCAGCATATCAACGGTATTTGTTAGTTAGTTTTATACTCTTAGATATTGGGATGGCTTTAGTTATTTCAGATAATCTGCTGTAATCACCAATAAGTTTATTTGTGGGACACTCTCAATCTACTTTTAACTAACTTGATCTAAAATTTTCATTTTTTTTTCATTTTTTTCTCTTAAATCTTTAATAAACTAGCATAATTATACTATAAAAATAAAATTATTTATTTAAACTTCTATTTAAATAAGAATTACTAGCTTCATTAATCTGGTTTTAAGAAAGAGACTAAGATTCACTTTAGGATTTCATTTTTATCTCAATAAGAACAGCTAATTTATGGTAATTAATTTTCCTTAATTTTTCGGTTTGATTTATCTATCCAAACTTCAACGAATATATTTTCTGTAAATAAAGAGAGTGTTTTTTAATTATTGATTAAATAATATTTATACTGATTGTCCGGTTGCTATGATATCTCCTCTCTTATTAGTATAAAAATTTAAGAAGATGGTTAAAGGTTATTTGAAACTTAGAATTTTTTAAAGTTCCTTCTCTGAATTTATCATTTATCTATTGTCAATCGATTTTATATTAGAATTATATTATTTGCAGACAAAAATTAAAAAGTAAGTAAGCTGATCTCTAAAAAGAGTTTAATAAATGAGAAATTTATTTTATATTTAACTAATCGAATTCTATTTTATTTAGAATTAAAAATAGAATATTAAAAACCTAAGTATAAAATAACAATTTTAGATTTTTTATCCACCTTTATTAGATATAATTCTAATAAAAATAATAAAATTGAAATAATACTATTATTTTACAAAAAACTATGATTTTATACAATATAACTTTTGGATTATTTGGAATTCATTTTCTTTTAAGGGTCTGTTTAATAATAATTTATGAGGAGTTACATCATACTCATTTATCGTGACCCATTTTTAGAAATAATAAAATATTTAAATTTAATTTATAAAGATAATCTAAACATAAATTAATGAATGTGGTAAAGAATTAAGGATATATTTGTTGGAAATTTTTTTTTATTTTTATAATTTACTGTAAAGAATTAATAATAATTGCTTAAAATTTACATTAAAAATCTATTTTGTAATACATTATGCAATATAATCTTAAATATTTTCTTAGTTATGTTATTTCATATTTACAGAATTTAAAGACGAAATTAATAAAACTATTAAGAAATATCTATAATTAAATGTTGTTTTAAATCTAAATATGCTTATTTTTCAAAATTAAAAATATTAATAATAATTATAATAATTGAGAGATTCATTGATATTAGATCAATTTTGAATTTTACAAAGCATTGATTAATAATTCTAAATTAAATTATTGTTAATTATTATATATTAATACTGAAGTTAACAAAATCTATGCTGGGAATATTTTCTATTTTTAAAGTGTAAACAAAAAAACTATAAAAAAAATCAAAAAACAGTATTTTTTAATACTAAAACCTTCTTTGGATAATTCTAGCTTAGTCAAGATGGAAAGGTCATATAAGAAGGACAATAAAAATGCATTCGATAAGATATCAATTACTAAGATTAAGCTTCTAGAGTTCATTTTATATGTCACAGAAATCAAATTAGAAAAATTTATGAAACTTGAGAAGGATTTATGTTGTGTTCCTTTAAAGGATGTAAAGATTAATTATTTTTAACAATTTAATTTAAAAAATGGAATTTTATTAAAATTTACTCATGATTGATTAGAAATAGTATCAAAATACTAAAATTTCATTCAAAATTATTTTAGGATAATGGGAAGATTTTGGAAATCAAATCTTTAAAGGGAATAGCTAAGAGATTGATAAAAAAGAATGTATTTGTGAAATCATTACTGCGTGATGCCTGGGTTATTACAAGATTAAGAGTATATTATTTGTTTAAATTGGCAAACATACATTTGGAGAAAGTAGATTTGGATAAATACTCTGAATGTATTAAAGAAGCAGAAAAAGAAATCAATAATAGAATGAAAACTCATGAAGATGAAGAAGCACATGTATTTAATGTACTCCTAAAAATTGAGGGGTTGAAGCAACATATTAGAAATCATGATTTAGATTCATTGATTTCAGAATATGAAAGAATTAAAGAGTATGTAAAAAAGATTAAGTTGACAGACTTTGGTTATTTATTGAATTTCAGAATCAATGCAGGATTAGGATATGCTGCTAAATTAGCTTAGAATGATATCGTTTTACCTTAAAGATTTCATTAAGCTGTATAGATTTTCAGATTTCATTATGAAGAGAAGAGATAAGTTACATATGTAGATGAATGTGATCATTTCGTTTATTACTTTTCATAATTACAATTATGCAAATACATGTAAAGAGTAGATTAATTAAGCAATGCTATGGAGTTAGCCGAAAAAATGATGAATAGATTATTGAAAAAAAAAATTAAGGTTAAAGTTAAGGATCATTTAATTTAAGAATTTCAATAATTTCTACAAGCCTGTATCAGTTACTTACAAAATGATTAAAGTCCTCGTATATTTGATTACAAGAAATAATTAAAGAAAAAAAAGGAAATTGTTATATAGAGTTTATTCGATTTCTCTTAGGAGAAAGAAGCTGAAGAGGAAGATAATCAAATTGAAAAACACTAGATAATTACAAAATACAAAGTAGATTATCAATAGCAAGGAAAATTATCAACATACTTGAACAACTTTATGGTAAAATAAGAAGATAATCGTTAAGGTATATTTGGCTTCTATTAATAAAATGCTTAGAGAAAAAGATCATAAGTAGCAGAAGTTTAAAACAATTAAGAGGATTAATAACAAAAAGATGCTATTTAGTAATAATTTGAATAACCAGTTAAAGAAGAAAATAGAGAATAATAATTTTAATCAGATTAAACAAAATAAATAGGGAAGGCTTTAATTAACATGCTGGCAGGCAGTAATTTTGGTATGAATAATTAGCCCAAAAATGAAAATTTAAATACTTCTTAGGAATAATCTAATCACCACTCCAATCATAAAAGAGTTCACACTGAAGGGGATAAAGACGATAAAGAAATGAAAAATTTAAAAAGAATTTTTGATTTTGGATTAATAAAATAACCATATAAAAATAAGGAATTAAGCTAAGTTGTGACAACAACTGAACCTGCTGAAACAGACAGAATGGCTAAATTAAAATTTTTTAAAAACTCAAAAGATGCAATACAAACGAAAAGAATGTAATATTTGAACCATCACAGATTTTCGTTATCTATAAATCCTAATAACTTAAAAAATGCAAGTATAGATTAATTTATTTAATAAACTACTCAGTCAACTAAAAACAATATAAACTCTATAAAAAATGGTATTATTATCTAAGATTTTATTGGTAGTTAGAAGAATATATAAAATAAACGATCAATAGATAAATAAATAATTGAATAAAATTAAGTAGTCAATAGATAAGATAGTTAATAGTCTAGATAAGAGCATTAATAAAATGAATTATAGTAGCAATACTAATAATTCTCAGAAAGAATAGATAGTCAAAATGAGGTAATCACTAGGATTTCTGATAGGTTCTAAACTGAATAAAGTGAAGTTCCAATGCATCCTATGAAAGGCTTTCAAAGTGGAAGTGGGGAGTATCAATACCTTTAAAATAAGTTCAGTGTTACAATTGAAAAAGAAATACCTTATGGCGAAGAATCTCATTTAGATCAGTTAAAGAATATATTTTTCAATTAAAATAACTAAATGAATAACTAGTAAGATATAGAGTAAACTGAATAAATAGACTAGTAGATTTAAAATTAAAATTAAAACACAAAAAATAAATCAAATGAATATAATTTTAATACAATTGAAGAAAATCCTGCGAAGGCAATTAATCCTTATGGATTGAATCCAGAAATAGTTAGTTAGAAAATATCTATAAACGGAGTTCACCGAAAATCTAAAACATTTTAACAATTTGATACTATATCTTAACTTTTATAGCACTATTCTAGCAAGGATGCTATTCATGGAAAAAATTCTAGCTAAGACAACCGTAAAATCTTAGACATTCCTTAATATGTAAGTTCTTAGTAAGGGATGTCTATAAATACAAATACAACTTAAGATTTTTAACACTAAATGAAAAGGAATAACTCTTTAACCAAAGATAGCACTAATAGGAATATTTCAATGCCTAAAGAATCCATCTAAGGTAACAATTTCATGACAGACAATAGTATTCCAAGCTAATCTTAAATTTTAACAAGTAATTCATAAAGCTAATAAAAACTAAAAATAAAAATAATTCCTTCTGATGTAGAATAATTCCATTTAGCTCCTTCTTTTAATTAAAGAGGAAGTTTCCAAAAGAACAGAAAATATAACTTATCTTAAACAAATATTACTAACAATTAACAATCCATAAATACTTAAACTTAAGCTAGTAATAATGTTATTTTACAAAATCAAACAAAAGAATCAAATATGAGTAACTAAAAGGTTTTTGAAACACTAAATACTGAATAATCTACTCTATCAAATAATAATAATAATGCTTTGCAAATACTTTCTCCAACTAGTGTAAACAATGTAATTTCTCAATCGGGAAATAAAGTAAGAAAGATTTCTCTACTATCCTCAAACAAAACCTATACAAGTAACTATGTAAATTAAAAAGAAGCTGTTTAAGAGGAATACCAATTAGAGACAGATGAAGAGTAGATAAATTTATAAAAATAAAATCCTAATTTCTAAAATAAATAATAGCAAGATTAAAACTTATTCAAAAGGACAAATTCTCAATCTAGTTTTGAAGAGAAAGCTTTAAAGAATCTAAATAATATATTCAATAACATTAACCGCAGAAAAAACAATTAATCATACACAAGCCTTCAAAATAACAATTCAAATATTAATAATCAATTTTAATCAAATGTTAAAAATCCCACTTTTAATTCAACTTCTGACATAGGTTAGCTTTAGTAATAAACTTAAATCACTTAATAATAAATGACGACTGAAGAAACAGATTATCAAACTCTTTCAAGTCAGAGATAATCTTTATCTGGATATAATAGTGGTCATATATTATTAGCATCTGCTCAGAAAAAAAAATAGTAAATTAACAACACCTAAAAAGAGTTACTTTCATAGAAAATAGCTTGCTTCAATAAGAATGATAAATACCATTATTTACAAATCTATTTAAATAAAATGCTTCATGTTGATAATCCTTATGATTTTTTACCTAAACCCTCCTCCAAAGAGGTATATCAGTTTATGAAAGATAAATTTTCTAAAACAGAAACATCATAAAATCCTATAATATAAATTTAATAATAAAACGATGAAGCCTCAAATGATTAATAGATTTAAGATCAGGAATAGTACCAATAAATGCTCTCTGGATAACATGTAAATAAAAATCTGTAAATAGTTAATAATGCAAATAGAAGACCAAGCTCAGCAAATTTCGCTGCTATGAGTAAATAAGCTACCAATCATTAATCTTTAGATTTTATATATGCTAAGTAGAATATGTAATAGTTGCAACCTAATTAGCATATGAAAACTTAGACTTTAACAACAAATTTTGAAACCATAAACAAAATAAATAGTCAGAGAAATTCTATTAATATTCCCCATTCAGGTAGATCTGTTGCAAGCATATTTTCAGAACCAAAATCATATTAAAATGAGTCTCGTGCTTATTTATAGGATGAAATTAATAACCAAAAGAATTAGCTCTTTTAGCATAATCCAAATAAAAAAAGTTTATAATTTGAGCAGAGTAAAATGTAAGCATATTTTCTTATTTTAAAGTTAGTTAAAAATTTCTATTTTATTCCATCAAAAGGTCTCAATTAAAACCTAAGATTACTTTCAAAAATGAAGATAGTGAAGAGAGTATAAGAAGTTAGGTATAGATTCTATTTTATTAAATTTAACTTTTAGAATTAACGATGTTAGAATAATTTTAATAAAATAAATAAATTTAAATTACCTATTTTTATTCAAAAAAGTTAATATCTTAGATAAAATAAGCAAAGTTGGAAATATAACAGTAAAACTCAAATGAAAACTATTCAAAGTAAACAACTCTATTCTCTCTTGATAGCCTTAAATCAGATGATTCCTAAACCTCCCAAAGAGGATTCAAGTCAAGATTCGCTAATTAAGCTACACCAAAACCATCTACTTTTAAAAATACACTCATTACTAAGTAAGCAATATTAATATTGTATTTTTGTGTTTTATTAAGTTATTTTAATATTAAAAAAATTAGGAATAGCTTTGACTCAGATAATTCTGATGATAATATCTAGCCGATAAGCCTCCACGCTCCAACCAGAAATTTATTGAGAAGATCAAAAGCAATTGAAAGTCTTGAAGATGATGAAGAGGAAGTAGGATCTTAATAGTAACCTGTGTAATAAAGACACTCTGCATTAAGTCCAAATAGCACAAATTAATTGAAATCAATTAATAGTATAGCCTTTATGCTTGTAGGGAAAAAGAATTGGTATAATGTTTAAAATAAAGATATGCTCCTAAGTAATCGCTCAACAATTTCCAATTTAGCAAGAGATTAATTGAGTTTAACAATATTATAACTAAATTTGAAATTTCCAGTCTTTTGTTTTTGCACACATCGTATTGGCAGATTCCAGAATTGGAAAGTCCGTTATGTAGATTATTATCAGTAAAATAAATGCTTCTAGTTAAACTTTTTAGGACTTGACAATCTTTTTTATAAAATGTTCATTCCTGTAAAGACTTATAAAACATTTAATTTTGATCAAGGTAAATTTGTTACTATTTGGCCTATCGTTTTAGACTATCTAATGGACTATATGTAATCTAAAAAAATAATTCTAAAGTTTACTGATGATTCTAATTAAGATAAGAAGCACGTTATTAAAGATTTAGGACTAAGTAAATACCTTAAAGAAAATATATAATAATCTGAAGTTGCTAAATTAGCAGCAGAAGTCATTAATTACAAAAACTATCAGCCAAATACAGAAAGAAATGAGTCATAAGAATCACTTGAGTCTTTTAAGAGTGATGAAGATAGTGATGAGGGATCTGATGTAGATGAAAATGGTGTGAAAAAGAAGAAGAAAAAATGTAAATATAAATTCTTCCTTGGTTTAGCACGTAAGAACTCTTACTTCCCTACTATTAGAGATGGAAAAGCTGCTGCTAAAATTAAAAAAATATTTGAAATTCTTCTTTACAGGTATTTTATTTATTATTTAAACAATTTAGAATAATTATTATTAATTTATATTAAATTTAATTTAATTTATAAACAGATATATGTACGACTAATTACGTCCTACAGGTAAAAAACTAATATTGAAAAAAGATGCATCTATTTAAAAATATAAAACCCTATCAAAGAAAATCTAAAAGCTTGAAAATGATCTTGAAAAAACAACAATGAAACAATAAATAAAATGTAAATATTTAAATAAATTTTCGCTCTTTACATATAATTTTAATTAATATTTTAATTTATTAGAAGGGGTTACTAGTAATACAGTAGATAATTTACTTTCTAAGAAATTTGGTACATTTTAACTTCGTAAGTTAGTATAGAAAGATTTGATGAAGATACCTGATAAGTAAGAGTATTAGATTGAGTAAATTTGGAGGCTAAGATATAGAGAAAATGCTTACTAGTTAAGTTCATTTATATTTAAGACAAAGGAAAAATATTACTATTTAGTAAGCTTAAGTGTTGCTTTTAAAAAAGATCACAATGCTCTTTTGTAAATGTTCTTGAAAAAGAACGACTCTAACAAAGGTTTGAAAGATTAGTTTGAAAAAATAATTCAAGTTTAATTACTCCGTAAACCTAAATAAGAAAAAAATATGGAGGATTAAATTAAAGAATAATAACAAAGAGAATAAAAGATTCTTCAAATGATTGAGTAACAGCAAATGAATGAATCAACTCCTCACCAATAAAGAACTGCTGCAAAAAGAAATTCTTTAACTAAATTGAGCACTTATGGCTCGTAAAGTAGATTATAGTCTTCTCATAATATAATTGTAACAAATGCACAAGAAAGCAAACAAAAAATGAAGAATCAAAAGATATTTTAAGAAGAAGATTTTAAAGAAATCTTCCGTAATTTCGATTTGAATTAAATCCTTAGAAGTATTGTATACACTTAAAAAATTCCTAAGATTTTCAAGCTTCTTTGCATTAAAAACTTAAAGCGTAGAGTGATTATTACGGACGAATAACTCTTCTTGAGATTGTAATTTACAGTTTATATTTTAATAAAAATAATTTATTTAATTTTTTTAATTAAATTTTATTTAAAGGGATAAGATTGATATCATCAGTAGAAAAATTAATTAACCTCCCCCAATCTTAGTTTAAACAGAAGTACCAGATGCAACAGATCTGAGAATGAGAGATTTCTTAACTAAATAAAATCCCTTTATTTCTACATTTAATCTTGCTTATTAAAAATCAGAATTCCGTTAAGAAAAAACTAATGCCAAACACCATAATTTTGACTAAGATAGTGAATTATCTGATGATAATGAACCTGATTTTAATGGATATTTTGGAAATAATGTATAGATAAAAGAAGTATAGGAAGACTTTGAAAAAATAGAAAAAGCTGAGAAAGCTAATAATTATTACTTTGAAGAGTTACATTTCAAATGCTCTTGTAACATGAAGCAGAGCAATAATTCAATCTATTTGAAGTATTTTAATAACAATACAGTTTTTTATCTGAAAGTTACTATGCATGGTTAGGATCATACAGAAAGTGATCATTTAACCGAAAATATTCACGCCCATCTTGATATAACTGTTATCTCACCCATGTTGAGATTCCGTAAAACTTATTCTACTAATAAAAGAAAAGCTCTTCTCCTATTCAATAGTTTTAAAAAGTAATACATGAACCTTAATCAACTCTATTTATCTATTATTTATCCTTTTTAAGACACAAAGCTAATTTATTTTAACTTAAAAATAGAATTAAATATAAGAATGCATTTGATCCACCCATTTTCTTAACTACAAGAAAAAGAATTGAACTAGATTTTGAAACTAACATATAAAGAGTATCAAGGAGAAAGACAATAGGTGAAATTATGTAGAGGACAGAAGTTAGTATAAATAATCTTTCTGAATTGCCTTCAATCGAAATTTTAAAAATAAGTTTATTGAAGAACTCTTCTTAAATGGAAAATTTAAGATCCTTTAAGAGATATTCAGTTGTTGACTAAATTAGTTCATTTGGAAAGGTAAATAAATAAAGAAAATGAATAATTTTATCTCAAATTATTTACTTTTATACTAGGTTGTTGTTACAATGACCATATTCTATGATCATGTATCTGGTAAGCTCTATACATTAGAATTTTAAGATTTTACTTCTAAGTCTAGAATGTATCGTATTGCTCTGAATGATAATGACTTAGCAGATTTGTTTGGTCTAAGATTATTTTCAGATGACTCAGCAGACACTATAATTAAAATTATAAGAAGAATATGCTATCACGTTAGATTTGAGTAGCAAAACTTTTATAGAGTAAGCATTATTAATTCTATTAAGTAGTTAATGAACACTTGTCTTTTTAAATTAGATTTATTAAATAGAATTATGAATTGTTTATAATAAAATTTAATTTATCTTAACTATAAAATAAAAGGTTCCTTTCTTATACTTTAGAGAAGAGTAGTATAGAAATGGTTTGTAATTAGATTAAAGAAACATTATTGAGAAACTAAGAAAGAATGAATTCTATAGCAATTACAGAAGATTTTATAATAAAATTGTAAAGTATACATTTGAAAAAGAGAATTTGCATAAAAATAAGAGGCTTTACTTAATTGATGCATAAAGAAAGCAGAGCAGAATTATTTTCCATAAAGCTTTTGTCCATCAAAACGAATATTTTATAATGACGATTAACAAGAGTTTGGTTTTATAGGAATTTTGGATGCTTAGCATCTATGTACCCAAAACAGGAAGAAGAATTATGGGTTATATGCAGAGTAGAGATATAGAATAGATTTAATTCTAAAATCTTACAAAAGATATGGGCCTCTTTGAACTATATGATAGGGATCAACCTTTCAAAAGTTACCTTGATTTCATTGTGGGATTATAAAATGTAGTCGTTAAACAAAGTCCTAGAACTAATTAAAGAGCAAAAAACTCATTTTTAAGAGCATATAGCAAAAAGTTTAGTCATAAATTGAAAGGATAAAATAGTATAAATTTAGATAAAAGCAACAATGATGAATATACAGTTCCAAATAGCCCTGATTATATCAAATCAAGTCAATAAAAAAGTGGTGATCATCTTGATCTTCCTTCTGAAGACGAACCTGTAAAACCAATTATCAGCCCAAGAATCACTCCTAGGATGATGGTTGATCATCCTAAAGTCATAATTCCTTAAAAAGTAATAAAACGTCATGAAAAGCGTTATGGAACTCATATTAATTTTAATGCAAATCATGAAGAATAAACTGATACCTAAATGAGAATAGTATTAGAAGAGAAATTCCATTAAATTACAGCTTAGATAAGCAAAGCATACAAATAATCTTATATTCTTTCTTATAGGCTTTCTAATCTCTCTTAATTTGTAGAAATGAAGATTTGGGAAGGTAAATTTTATTTTATTGATACATTTTTCATCTTAATAAATTTATGATTACTAATTCTTACTAAATGTTTTATATAAAAATAGACATTACTAGCAAAATGATTTTGAAACATAAAGGAACTGCTTATTGCATGTAAATGGGCAACATTTCTGTTCCTATGCAGGAATTCATTAACTCTAGTTAAATCTAGACTGATTAGGGGCCAGAGATTTTTGTAGAGTACTTCATAGGTAAGTAGAATAATTCAGGAGAATATTCTGTGACTTAAAATTTTGAAGAAATATCCTATCCTGCATCTCTCCTCTACTATATTTATTTGAGATTCTATCACTTCAACTAGGTTGGCATAATGCATAAAAAAATAAATTTAAGGGAACTATTAAATCTATTTATTGCTGATGGTTATTATAAATATCAGACTAACTACATGCACTCTAAACTATAGTTATAAGACTTAGTCTAATTATGTGATTTTGTGAGTTATAAATTAAGAACTGGAACATATGGAAGTATTCTTAATTAGAATCAATTTTAATTTAAGAGAACAGGGCTAGAGAGTTATTCACGTAAGACCTTATAAACTCTAGTAAAAGAGCAAGAGTAAGAGGAAGGTGAGAATGGAATAGTTGAGAAATTTGTTTTCTAAACTAAACCTTATAGCATAGTTAAAATTTTCATCAAGAGAGCTAATAGAATTGTGGAATTCCTAATTTATACTCCATCTACATCTTAGACATTTAAGAAAAAGTATACTATGTCAGAAATATCTCTATCCATCCCTTTTGTTAACCTTTACCTCAAATCAGGGCTTTTTCGTCCTCTTGCTAAAAATATTCTCAAACTTCTACATAAGGAGCTTTCTTTCCATTTAAAAAATCTTTCCAAAGAGAAGTAGACTAAATAAGTTTGAAAATTATTTACATTAGAAAAAGATTAATTTAAATAAATAAATAAAATACTAATGAATACTCTTGAATTTTGTAAATAAACTATATATATTTAAAACTAAATAATCAATTAATTATAGTTAAGTAACTAATACATCTTATTATATATACTAAATCACTTCAATCAAATATTTAATCTCTTCAAAAAATAATAGTTTTTCTTATCGTAGTTATATTTATTTAACTTTATAATTAATTAATAATCTATTTCTTTACAATCTAAATCTATTAATCCAAATTATTTTATAAATAGTCTATGATGTATCATTAAAAAGAAAATTTATTAGCCCTTTTATTGACAATCATTTAGTAAGTTAGTTAGCTAATAAATTAATAAAGGATTTTTAAAATTAATTATTTGATTTTAATTTATAAAAATCTGAAAGTTATTTGTATTAATTTAAATTAATGTAATTAAGATAATATAAATAAGTAATAGAATTAGTTATTAAAGAATCAATAGCAAGCAAGTATCCAATTAATATTTTTTTCTTGACGAATCTATAGCAGATAGATTTTTATTCAAAAAATTAATGTAAAGAGAATAATTTTAAAGATAAAGCAAAAGGAAGTAAAAATAAATTAACCTTATTAAATAATCTATTGAAATTTCAATAAAATCAAAAATATGTAGATTCTAAAGAAATTAGGAGATTTTTTTTAGATACTTAGAAGAATAACATTGAAAAAATTTCTTCTTAAATTAACTAGCAAATAAACTAAGTATTTGAAAAGACTTTAACGACTTGAATAATCTAATAAATATCTACAAGTAGGATTATCATTCCTTATATGTGTTTCCTTATTAATAACCTTCATCAAAAAAATTAATTAGAGAGCCTTCAACTCAATTGCTCATTGTTTTTTAATTATTTATCTTCCATATAAGAAATTTGTTTAAATAGGCTTGGTAGCGTCTATATCACATTCTATACGTCTACATCAACTTTAATCATTTAATCAGAGAGAAAACTCAAAATCTTTATATATAATAAAGTTTTTTAATATCTAATATTCCTGATCTCAAATCAAAAAATTTAATAAAATAGGAGAGAAAAGAAACTAGTATGCTTCACTATAATTATTATTTAGCAGTACATCTTCTCTATGATAAAGCATTATTTGTTTCTACTATCTATTTGATATTCTCCTTCATTATTTATAAAGTATTTACCATAATTTATAAGCAATTAATACACCATAATAATTATTTTTAATTTGATTATTTAGGAAAAATCTATTCTTTAATGGTGTTTTTGGTCAGTTATAGCTTTATTAACATTAGCAGATATTTCCTTTTCTTTTTATAAACTTAATCAAAGATTTAAAAATAAAAATAAATGGTTCCTTGCATTTTGTAGCCTCCTTTGTCTGGGAGATATACTAATAGTTTAAAATGAACCAGATAAGCACAGGAAGTTTGATAATTTTCTTGATTATAAATTTACTATTTAGAGAGGGATAGGCCTTGTTATTTCTGTGATTGCTTAAATTACTTTAATTTGTCTATTAGGAGTTAAGGATTATATACTCTGTCTAATTATTTGCTTATTTATTATCTATCTTTTTTTTGGCAGTGTCTTTGAGCCTAAATTTAAAGCACCAAAACCTTACATAAAGTAAATTTGGTATTAATTATTTTAAGAGATAATAGGTTCTTAAGGATATTTCGGATTATTGCTAATATCGTGTATATCAGGAATCGATAATTTTGTAATTATACTAATAGGAAATGTCTTAATTCTCATCATTTATTTAGCAATTACTTTACCTTCCTTATTTAAACATTCAAATGATAAATTTCTATTCTGCTCATTTTGTAGTTCTATTTTAGGAAGTGTCTTTGTTGATTATAGAAGGTCATATATTTTTAGATGCTCTTTAATGAATTATATTTAAGATTGGCAATGTAATGTGATTATTTTACTTTAGCTTGTTTAACTAATCTACCTATTTATTTAGTTTTTCTATGTAAGTCCAAACCTATATTAAGAAGCTGTTGTTGGCACTTTAGTTTAGCTTTATATTATAAGAATATTAGCTGCTTTTTAAATTATAAGAAAATTTTATTTGCTAATTGATAATGCTATTATCCCATACTTTTTAGGACCACAAATCATGAGAGTTAAAGATTTTTATTAACTAAAAAATTTAAATAAGGGATATAAGAATTAAAGATTAAAGTTAATTATAATTGAGTCTACTCTATCATTATATAACAATAATTTGAATGAAGAAAATAAAAAATAAAGGAATTATTATTTAAAATTATTATTCTTTGAGTTTAATGGTTGTGAAATAATATCAATTATAGGATAAACAATCAGGTAAAGCATAGATTTTAAATACCCTTCCTTCTAATATATTTATCTTGAATATATAGATTTGAATTACCTGTAAAAAAAGATCGATTAAGGATATAATATCTAAAATAAAATTAAAACAATTCATTTAGATAAACCTTTAATAGATTTAGAAGACATTTTTTAACTATACAGCTTTCTATTGAAAAATAATTTAGACTCGTTTAAAATACCAAATTTAAAATAAAAATAGTATAATTGCATAACTACATTTAAGGGATATGAAGAATTCGAAGATATATGCAGAAAAGTTTATACAAGTAGGCTTTAAATTTTAGCATTCTATTAAATGATAAGCTAATCTTTCAACATGAATCCTAAACTAATAGTATATGATCTATATTTCTAAGAATGACACTCTTTGATTTTATGTTTATCTATTCATTTCTTCATTGAATATTCAATAAGATTAATTCCTTACTTGCAAAAATGTCTTGTTATTGTTAAATTCAGGTCTCTTTCCAAATTTCTTCCTTTTCAATAGATTTATAATAAATATTTTTAATATCTATACTTTCAAATAAAATTATTTAATTACCTTTCAATCAATCAATTTATTTATTATTTCCATTCCACTAATTTATCCTTCTTTATAATTTTTTTAATAACAAAATTTTTAAAAAAATATAGCCAAAGATGCAATTTTTATTAATCAGCTAGATTATATAGATAATTGATTATAATTTAGAATTAGAAATAATATTGTCAATAAAGAATTCTAATAATTAGAACCTTAGATTTTATTAAACTTATTTACATCAAAAAAATTCTGAAAAATAAGTAAAGATGGGAAGTAATTATTTTGTATTCATTACCTATTTACACGATAATATTGTAATCTTAATTTTTTTGTGTTAATTAAACACTTATTTTCTTTTAACATCGTATTAGACAAACAATTGTAAATTTGTTAGATTCATTAAAGTAATTAATAATTGACATGAAAAATTTGCAGTGACAACATAAATATCTATCAGGTTAAATTAATTAAATCATAATTTCTTCTATTAAAATTTCTAGAAAAAATATTAATTATAATTAATTTAACAATGGATAGAATTTAATTATTATTTAATTTACTATGACAAACTTTTAAAAGATGATAAAATAAATGTAGATATTCTAAAAATTCACTAAGCCTAGCATTTTTAAGGGCAGATATGCCTTTTCATAAGTAAAATCTATAAATGAAATTGAAAAATTTTGGGATGGTTTCTCAGAAAAATATGTTACTTAAGATAACAGTATCAATCTCTTCTACCTTTCTCTAATAAATATGCTTAAAATTGATTAAAGAAATAAAATTTTAGAAGTAGGTGCTGGTGCTGGTTTTCTTCTCAATCATACTTTAAAGTACATTAAACCCTCTGCTTAATATTATGCTACTGATTTGTCAGAAAAAATGTTAGAAATATTATGTAGAAGAATGAATTTAAAAAATTGTTTAAAAAATTAAAGTGTAAATTAAAATGAGTAAAATCTATTCATTCAAAAAGCAAATGGGGAGGACCTATAATATTCTGACAACACCTTTGATTGCTATCTTTCTAATCTATGCCTTTAAATTACTACAAATCCTTAGAAAATGATTCAAGAATCCTATAGAGTTCTTTAAAAGGGAGGAGCTGCAGGTTTTTCAGTTTGGGGAAGTAAAGAGAATTCTTTATTCTTTACCTTACTCCCAACTGTTTTAAGCTAGCATGGGTATGAGTAGCCACCTTCTAGAAGTAATTTCCATCTAAATGATAGGGAAAAGCTTATTTAAATGATGGAAAACACAGGATTTAAAAATGTAATTTGCTGGAATTAATTTACCCCTTTCCATCATACATCTGAAGATGAAATAAATAATTTCTTAAATTTTCCATCTAATGCTTAAGCAATAGAAGCTACAGGTGAAAATAAGGAAAAAGTAAAATCTGCTATCTATTAAAAACTTAAAGAACACATTATGGAGAAAAAATTACCCCTTGGATTAGATGGTTTAATTATTATTGGTTCGAAATGATGAATGAATAAATAATTAGCTTTAATTGTTTTTTTAAATAATTTCTTGTAACTAAATGTATACTTTTAAATTTAATCTTTTTCTAGATAATAAATTGAATTTGCATTTGATTTAATAAAAAGACTTAACTATTCTTTATTTTAATGGTAAAATAAATAGTCTTTAAATATGACCTAATTTTATTATCCACAAATTAATTTAATAATTTGAAAGTAATAAAAGCAGGACTTATTTCAAGTTTTGATTAAATATTTTAAGTCTATCAAATATTCTTAAATTTTTTATTGTTGATTATTTGAGAGCAGTAAAACTATTAAAAACACAAACAAATATAGAGAGTATGGAGGAGAAATGTTATAAAAATTGAATAATTCAAGTAGAAATATTAATTTATAGATCTGTAAGGTTGATCTGTGTGTATATCTAAATAAATAACTTTAGTTAAAATGATAAGATTTTATCATAATTTAATGGAAATAAATGTACATACTTAATAAATAGATTAATATATTGCTTTAGATAAATATAGTTTTTTATAATATTGATTAGAAAAAGATAAGCCAAATAAATTATTTAATTTCTCTATGAATCAGTCGAATAAATCGTATATAACAAGGGCTGGATTAACTGTCAAGAATTTAGAGAGGTAAGTTCTAAAAACAAGATATTACATTACTACTTTGATTTGCTCGTGTTGATACAAGGCAATAGGTTACTCTATAGCAGCGTTATTAAAATTAGCGTGTTTAAGATTGAAATGGAGAATGTTACTTTCATGGATTGATTTTAAGAATGAATAAATATCATATGAGTTTTTAGAATTTACAGTACCTAGTTTCATAGCAAGAAAGTGTATGTTAGGTAAAATCTTATCAGTCTTGCTGGTTTTGACAAAACTTGAATAAGAGAGATAATTAATTTGGTCTAACTTAACAATTTAGGTCTTTCTTTCATCATCATAGTAGAATCTACCATTATTTGAGTTGTTTACTACGATTTCAGAATCTTTAAAAAAGCACATGCACAAGTGAAATATCATTGAGGCAGAAGTATCTGAAATATATGGGTAGATATTCAAAACTATTCTTTTAATTTAACTGGAATTTTTATAATCTTGAGCTGATCTAATTAATTTTTCTAGTTCCTATTGATTATTGATAACTAGCTCATCTTTTCTTGTTCTAAATATTTAGAAATATGAGTAGAAGACATCGCAAATTAGTTTTACTTAACAGATTGAAGCAATAATGAAGAGTACTTATATCTGAGTGCTATCAGTTACCTAATTTTTAATTTCATCCAAATAGCCAACAAAGAAAAAGTATACAGCCTCATAGAAGAAAAATTTTATTGCAACAAAGAATTTATTATCAGCGCTGTTTATATTTGCAAAAATCTTCTTTCTTAAAGCGATTTTATTAAAGCAAGGTTAGTAGATGCAAAGCAAGAAACTAGTTAGATAAATCATTTTCCAGAATCCATTAACTTTATTGAATTTAACATAAAAGGTGCTGGTAAAACAAGGTAGAATGATTAATAATATAGGCACGAAGCTGAAGTATGCGATAAGGAAGGGTAGTGAGTATCTTATATTAATTATTAGTAAGCCTAAGAATGAGAGACTTGTAAGGAATTCATAGAGCTAGACCATAGAGTAGAAATTTGTGAATTAATTGATTTTTGCGGCAGTTCTCAAGCCATAAACATAATAAACAAAAGCCTCGCTAATTGAACTTAACATTACTACAGTGGTAATAATCTAAGTTTCAATACTTTGATATAAGAAATCTATTAAAATAACTACTATCATATAGGCTGGAAAACAAAAGAGAGAGAGTATATTTGAGATGTAGAATCTTAAAGAATTATGAGGTTTATTACAAGTAGCATCTTAGTAAATGTAATAGAAATCAACTAACCCGGTAAGATGTAGAGGCAACATAACGAGGGCCTCTATTTTCTTGGAGAAATCCTACAAAAAGATCCATGCAAGAACTCTTGAAAGAATTAAGCTGAAGAAGCAAAGGTAAATCAAAACATCAATAGTGTTGTCAATGGTACTGCTGTTTTTCTATAACATTTTAAAATAAATATCAATAAGATTCTTTTTTTAAATATAATCTGCAAATTCAATTAAAATCTTACATTATCCTTAATGATGAAGAGAAGCACCATTGCTAAATAGTATTTTGCATTTTTGAATCCTGCTTGAATGAATTTAAATCCAAAAAAGGTATGGAGATTTAAGTTCATTAGTATGGCTTTCTAATAATAATAATTATGTTTTTTGGCACTAATCTTGAATTTTTAATGATTTGGTTTTTCTACTTATTAAATAAACTAAAGAGATAATTTTTTTAATAATCATTATAAATAGGTTCAATTAACATCGGAATGTAATTTAATATAATCTCAATTACATAGTCTCCCACTAATAAACGTTTTTTTATTAAAATTTAATCAAGTGATTTTGGATTTTGATTGATGGAATGTATTCTTTGATCATAGTATCCTATTTTAAGAGAATTCCCTCTATTTTAATTTAATATCTTCTTCCTCTTTTATATTTTTCTATATAACTTTATTTTTTATTAAGAAATAGATATCATTATGTACCTAATTTATGATTGTCTACTCTCATAACCTAATCAATCACTACAATTCTTTCTTCTTTTTTTTGGCTATTTTATTCGAAATTTATTAGCTCATTTTATTCCAACTACCTTCATTTATTAAAATTATACATGAATAATGAAACGTTTTAATATTAATTGCCATTTACCATCATCTTTGTTATTCATATCGACTAAAGCTTTTCTAGAAATAAAAATATTTCATTACAAGATTGACAGATTAGTGGGGAACAATAAAATTTTAAAATAATATAGACCACCACTAAAGAGTTAAACTTAATCTAATAGCCACTTTGTTTTGGTAGAGGTTAGATAATTTAATAGAAAGTAAAGATTTCCTTTACTTATTTGAAGAAAATATAAATATTAATAATAAAAATTAAATGAAATATGTCTTCAAAATAATGTAAAATTATTTTCGATCGATAAGAATAAATAAGATAAGGAGACAAATATTTTATTTTTATCCTGTTAATAAATTTTAAGTATATCTTAACATAATAACTATCTATTCTTTATCGATTAATTTTTGCCACACAAAGTAGAGTTATCACAATAAAAAGTGGTGGAATTTGATTTTGATTATAAATATAATAATTTAAAATAATGAGAAGATTTTATTGAGCTTTTCAATTTCATTTTCCATAATTCTATTTATTAATAAAGTACTAAAATATAATAACTATTTTACTGGTTTTTTAGTGTTAGTTTATTAGCCTATATAGAAAATAAACTATACCTTTTTTCATTTTTGTCTCATAAGAATTAATAGATATTGATTAAAATTCAATTTAAAAAAAATTAGGATTTATGAAATATCTAAAAAATTTTATATGATTCTATGAATTCATTTTAATTAACTCAAAAATACTATAAACTTTCAAAATTAAATTCCTTATGATTATTTAAATTATTTTTAATCTGAGAATAAAAAGAAATTAAAAATATTAAATAAATATTTTATTATTTCAATTAATTAATTTATTTTAAAGTATATAAATGAATTTAAATATTACTGGAAAGGAGTTTTAAAATATTAATTGCTGCTTATAATAATTATAATCAAGTACCTTAGAATTTAGGAGGAGTTATAAGTCAGTCAAACTATTCATATATGAATTTTATTATTATTTCTCATTATCATTAAGTAATTAGATCATATATCTTATCCAAAGAAACATTAAATTTTTAAAAATAATTTGAAAAAAGTCAATTAAATCTTAAGGTCGAAATCGTTTAAAAACTTAGGTAGTTTATAGCACAGAGTAAAGATAAAATCAAGATAAAATAAAATATAATTTGCTAACTTTAGGTGCATAATTTAGAAAATAAAATGGATAAAGCAGGTAATAATAGAAAATATGAAATTTTTAAAAATAGATTTTGAATTTTCTTCATTAATTAACCATTCTTATTTTTTAAAAAGTAATCAGCCAAAATGTTGATAGATTTATGAAAGACCTTAAATCTGTAACAAACAGAGATGAATTTTTAGGAAAAATGAAGGAATATGAAAATTAGTAATTATTAATTGCATTATTAACTATTTAAAAGCTAAAATTAGAAAAATATTTAACTGAAATATAGAAATTGTTATTAAATATATTATTTAATTATTAAGATTCTTTTGCCACTATGAGAAAACTGTTTAGGACAATCTTTTGGATGAATTGAAAAAGAAACAGTTTTAGCCTGAATAAATTGAGAATTAAGGATTCTTAAGACCTCCTACTTAAGCGGAAAAAGAGTAAATTTTAAAAAAATGAATTGATAGATTAATTTTGCTAGTTGAAAAGATGATAATAGTATTAAATTAATTACTTATTATAATCTAGTTATATGTAGGGGTAATTTAGATACAATAAGTTTAGCAGATAAAAAGATGAAGAGTAATCTCAAAATTTAAGATAAATATTTTAGCAATCATAAGAAGGATAATTTAATACATATGTTCCTCCTAAATATGTAATTTTAATTTATAGATTTTTAGTTAATCCTAAATTTTTATTTTATTTACTTTTAGAATTATCTTGATGTTTAAGCAAACTCAAAACAATATTACCCTGATACTGATATCTTCATAAAAGAAACTAACAGACCTTAATAGAGCTTCTCTAATGCACAAAATATCTACTTAAATAGAAATCTTCCAGTCAATTTATAGAGCCAAGAGACAAAAAATATATACCCTCGTAAACTGTTTGGCTAGTAAGAGCATGAAGTTTCTCATCCTTATTTTTTGACTCAAGAAGCCCCTTCTAATGCTCTAAGACAAAATATTTAGAAACTAGGTGGTATTTAAGATACACTTACTGGTAAATTTATGTTTTTAATATATAATTAGCAAAACCTATTATTTAGATTCATTAATTATTAAACTATAAAACTTAACGTGCAAAACAATTCAATACTATAAATAGTTATGGAACCTTCTCTTAGGGAGCATGAAAGGAAAGCATTTTATGAAAAAAATAAATATGATTTATTCTAGCATAATATGGGAATTAATGATCCTAAGTATTTACCTTTTCCTCAAGCTGCAGTTATTTCTAATATATAAAATAGACCTTAGACAACTAGTAATGCTCCTCTACCTCCACCTCCTATTCCTGCTTAATAAAATTATAATCCTTTTGAAAAAAATCCTTATTAAACTGCTTAACTCTAAAATTTATCTCCAATTAGAAACATTTAACAAGAAAATTATCCATCATCTCCATTTAATAGTAATAAACATATTTTAACAATTGAATAATTTAAATAATACTATTTTATTTTTATTAGGATCTTCAAACTATACTCATTAAAGACCTCCTACTGGAATGCAAGGATAGTATGATAAATTTTTAAACTCCAATGCTCCAAATATGAATAAATTTGGAATGAATGGAGATTATAGAAGCTAATTTGAGTCAGGCCCTGTTTTTATTAATGGAGCATAAAATTTGTGAATTAATAATATCTCTATTATATTTGTGTATTATATTAGTTTTTGTAATTATTAGCATTTTCAATTACACTATAATGTATACATTTCACATAACCCTTTCCCAAAAATCTTAATCTTACTAAACATTTATAAATATTAATTTTAAAAAATGACAAAAAATTTAATCTCACAGGTAATTTAATATAAAAATGTATTACCTTAGTAATACTATTGGTTGATTGATAATATGTTAACAAACCCCTGCTATTTTTAAGTAAGCATTATTAACCAATAAATATTATTGTTGTGAAATTAAGTAAATCACCAAAAGAAAAGATTCATTAAATTAGAAAAAGAAAATAGTTAGTAAGTAAATAGAGGGAAAAAATGCTGAGAGAAATATTAAGATTAATGATAATTTTAGTTAGCACACTAGTTTAATTAAATAAGAGTGTTAATGCTAAATATGTGATGTTAACTTCACCTTATGCTCCCATGGTTTATTGCACTGTTGGAGATACCGTTAAAGCCAATTTCAAAGGATTAGATATTGAAATGTTTAATAAAATAGCCATCGTATGTATTTTTATCTTTTCAAAAGCACAATAGATAAATTAATTCTTAGCTATAATAATATGCTGAAAATTATGGTAACTTTAAATAATAGTAATCCTTATACTTTATTAGCAATTAGGATGGTCTGATTCTGATTTCTCTTATGAATGTATAGATTATTCACAAATGAATTCTAAACTATCTTAAATAAGCAATTATGTTGGATTTATAGGAGGTTTAACAATAGATTCTAAAAGAGAATAGGAAGGAATATTCTTCTCTTATCCAATGTGGAATACTGGAATTTCTATTATCCTTTACAATAAAAATGAGTTCTGGCTTTAAGTGACCGTAACTTCAATACTAAACTAATTTAAACTTACATTTTAGGTTTAATCCTTATAAAAAATAGATTTTGTAAAGTATTATTTTTGAAAGCAATTAATTTAATTAATTAATAGGTACTTACTTCGTAATTATGTGGAATTGTAGTAGCAACATCTTTAATTATAGGAGTACTTCACTTCTATTTGGAATAACAAGAATTTAGTCTTGAATAGTTTTTATGGAATTCTATGACAAGTATATTTTTTATAACTACTATTAACTTAAAGCGAAGTGGCTCTAGGCTAATATAAATATCATTCTGGTTTATGATTATGGTTGTATCATCTAATTATTTGGCTAAAATGACAAATGTTCTGACAATTGAATAACCTCTTATTTAAATTAAATCTCCTTATGATCTTAATAATAAAAGAGTTATCACTTATTCTATATATACTTATTAGCTTTATTAATTTGGATCAATTCCTCTCACTTCAGATTTTGGATCATCTGAATGTAATTTTTATTTTATTAAAGCCATCAAGCTTGTTTTAAATGATAATATTTATACTGTTGTAAAATAGCAACTACTTATGATGAAATATCTTAAGAGCAAATAACAAAAAATTTAAGCAGAGACGATGAATTTAAAGTTGATGCTTATGCGATAGATGATATATAAGCTTAATTATTCGAATATACAAATTGTAATTTATATCATTTAGGAAGAAATTTCTATTAGTTCAATTATGGAATTGCATTTTACAAGGATTAAGATAACACACTGATTTCTCAAATCAATAAATAAATTTAATTGCTAACAATTAATCAATCAACTGAGAAATAAATCAGCGATTATATATCCAAAAACTACAATCAATGTGTAAAAGATAGCTAAGATGATCATATCACAATGAATCATGTAAAAATGATATTATACATCTTAATATATTAATGAATTTAATATTTCATTTAGGTTGGAGGATTGTTTGTCCTTTAAGCTATAGCAATATGTGTAGGAATTTTACTATTTTCTATATCAAAAGTACCTCTATATAGAAGGATGATTAAAAAGTTAGAAAAATATAACATAATTAGTGTACCAAAATTAGATGAAAAAGATATTCATGGTGATGAATTAGTATTATAGAACATTAAATAAGTTACTAAAGATTAGATCATGAATTTTGAGCAAATTATTGAAGATAGATTAGATGAAATGGATGAAAATATAATTAAATTTTATGAAATTCTTCTGAACGAAGAGTAGCTGAAAAAGCTCAAGATTATTTAAGATGTAATTGAATTAAATCTATTAATAATTTTTAAAGTAATTATTTTCTTTTAAATAGAATTAGACAGAGAAAAAATAAACGTCAAATTCTCTTTCTAAAAATGAAGAAGGCTTATAAAACGGTTCTTTGAAAAAACTAGAGAAAAAAGAGTCAAATTTTTCACAAATATTCAATGAGTTATAAATTACAAAGCATAGTAGTGAAATAAGATATGATAAGCCAGAATCAAGTAGCAAAACAAAAACTGAACTTAAAATAATTGGCGAAGTAGAGATGGCTGAGTTTGATCAGGACTAGGAATCTATTGATCAACACTTTAGTTGAATAATTAAATTAAAGCTATGATGCACATATATTATAGATTGGAATCATTTTTCTTATCTTATTTATTATTTTTGGTTAGAAAAAATATTTTACGACATATTTCAATATTTATAAATATTTGCTTATTATTTTAATTTAAATTCAATTGAATTTATTAATTAATATTGTAGTTACTAGATAAATATCTTTAATTAATTTGAAAAAATGATACATAATTTTGAATTCAAAGTGTATCTATCTATCTTAATATCATTCAAGATAAGAAAGTTATAATTAATTAAATTGTGTTCAGCATAAATAAATACCAATAAATTTATTTAATAGAAGTTAGTTATAAATCGATTGAAAGAATAATAGATTTGACAGATTAAACAATAAATTAATTGATGGTGGTTCAAAAAAACTTTAAGATTATATGGAAACTGAAAGGAATTAAGTTAATAATCAATATACTTAAAGGGAATTGAATAGAGGATATATGCAATAAATAATTATAACTATAATTGACACAAACTAATTATAATAATACTAAATCCACTGAAGATTGATTATTAAAGGAGAAAGAATCCTATTGCTTTCTTTCAGCAAATTATATGCTAATAAAGAAAGAGATAATTAGATTGTTAGTAAAGTTCATTAAGAATAATATAAGACTTTATTAATATTTAGTGAAATAAAAAATTCATATTTAAAAAGAGACAACATAAAGCAAGCAAAAAAAGAAACAAAGAAACAAATAAAGTTTTTGTTGGCCAAGCACTCTTTAAAAAATAAACAGAAACAAATAGATTTGATAACCAACAATTTATTATAGTGATAAATGTCAGTTTACAGTCAAAGCAGAAATAATAAAAGCTCCTATGGCTCTCAACGCCAGGGCTCATATAAAGAGCAAAGTCTCAATTAGTAGAGTAGGACAAGCAATAACTTCAATCATTCTGATAAAAATTTTACACAAAAGAACACAATCCAAGTACCTTACTCTGAAATTGTAAGAATGAAGGAGAACAGTTAAATTAACTCTGATCCAGAGAAGGAGAGAAAACTTAAGGAGAAGTAGGAATTATATGAACTTTCAAAATAACGTGTTAAAAATTGGCCAAATACCATTTAGGCTATTAGAAAAAAGAAAGATGAAACAAGATTTGAGAAATTCAAGAAAGATGAAGAGGAACGTAGACGTGTTGATGAAGAAGAAGCCCGTTATCAAGCAAATGTTAAGAAAGAAATCATTGAAAAGGCAAATAAACAAATTTATGAAGGTAATGATCGTGTTAAGGCTTTCCAATCTAAGTTACTATTAGTTGATGCCCTTCAAGAGCGTGAAGGTTAGATTGAATTGAAGAAACAAGTAATTCATTGTTTTATTTTATAATTAATTAGAATTCATCAAAATAAAATGTATTAAAAGTTTCACTTTATTAAGTAATTTTTTAATGGCTGTTGCGTTGATTAGTCAATATATTAAATAGATTTTATAAACTGAAAGACTAAGATAAATCTTAACCATATAAATGGTTTCTTCCTGAGATTTTATCAAAGGATTTTATTATTTTTGATTTTATTGGTCAAGTGACAATCATTAATTAATCTATAGAATATATAATTCACAAAAAAAAGAAACAGTTACTTCTTTCAAAGAAATTACTTAATTTTGTGGTATATCTACAATAGCTTTTCCAAAACTATAAATTTATGGATAAGTATCTTTCTAAAGATAATTATAATAAATCTTTACGAAAATATTTTAAATGTTATAACTCTAATTAAAATAATTATTCTTAATTATTTAATTAGTTATTCTAATTATATTTTAACAATTATTTAGGTTTAAGAAATGAATAAAATGAGAGAAGAAATTCACTTTGAATAAATGAAGGATAATATTAGAAAGTTAGAAGAGGAGGAAAGAAGAAAATTGGAAGAATTAGAAGAAAAGAAGATTCATGCATAAAAAATTCTTCGTGATTAGCATGAGGAAATGAAAATTAAATATATCAAAAGACTCTAAGATGAAAAAATTGAAGGTGAAATTATTAAGTAAAGAGCTTTGGAGGCCCTTGCTAAGGAAAAAGAAGAAGAAAGAAATCGCAGAGAGAAAGCCATTCAAATTTAGTTGGATACCAAAAAGGGAAACGAAGTTCTCTAAACTATTCGTGCTGTGTAAAGAGAAAAGGAAAAATTAGAAGATGAAAAAATCAAATAATATGCAGATAAGAAGGAGAAGATTACTGAAATGAGACGCTTACGTGAAGAAATGCGTTTCAAGGAGAAATAAGAGTAGCGTTAAAAGTTGATTGACGAATAAATTAAACGTTTGTCTGCCCTTAAAAACGAAGAAGAGAATCGTATCAACAAATAAATTATTGAGGCTTAAATGAAGGCTGATGAGGCCGAAAAGAAAAAACGTGAGGCTATTGCTACTTAGAAAAAACGTTTTGATGAAAGTATTCAATTGACACTGAAACGTAAGGAATAATAAGCTGTTGAACAAAAGTAAGAAGACTAAGCTTATTAAGATTATTGGTAGAAAAAGAATGTTCAAATACAAAAGAGAGAAGCTTAAGAAAAGAAAGAAGCATTCAACCGTGCAAAAGATTTATAAGACTTCCATAAAGTTTAAGCTACTGAAAAACAAAGGATTCGTGAAGAAGCTTTCCTTGTTGAGATGGATGAAGCTGAAAAGATTAAATAGCGTTTAGAAAATGATGATAAGAACTTTGGATCTTGGGCTGAAAGAATGATAAGAGAATGGAATAACGAAGGAAAAGATATTAAACCTCTTTTAAAAGAACTTACTACTTACAATAAAAAAATTTGAACATTGAAAAATTATATTATAGTAATTTCTGGCTGTAAATTGTTGAGATAATTACTGATTGATCGATTTAATTTATTAATATGTTTTTATCAGTCTTTTTATAATAATCTCTAATCGATAAAGAATAACTACAGTCAGTATCTTTAATGTTATTTAATCCTAACAAGATAAATATTTGACATTGAAATAACAAAAATTTATTTCTTTTATAGTTAAAGAATTCTATTTACCTAACAATAAACTATCTCTTTTTTTGGATAGATGAAGTTGAGATTGAATCTATCAAACAGTCTGTTAATCAATTAATCAATGATTCTACTATTTGATTTGAAATTCTTAAAATAAAAGAAATTTATTTTCATTTTTTATTATTGTATATATATATATAGATACATACATACATATTCACATTTATTGTTTGATTGCTTTCCTTCTTTTTTTCTTTCTTTCCTTCCTTCCTCACTTAGTATTCTTGTGAAATAATATTCATCTATCTATATCTTTCTGTATTATTTTATTAAATATCTAACAAATAAACAAATTAGATTGACTCTTCTTATTCAAAATTACAAAATTTATACTTATTGAATTTTATAAATAATTGTGTTATTTTTAAAATTATTTAAATAAATTTGAAATAACATTAAAAGTTTATTTTTAAATTTTATAATTAATAAAATATATTACTAATTTAAATAAATACTTGTAAACTTTCACCCATTTATCGATTCTTCTAATTATACTAATACTAACTCAAAGGCCAAAAATTTTAATTTTATTTTCTAATGAATGATGTATTATTAATTCAATAAAGTATTTATGGAAATTATCATTTGATCTAATAATTTACATAATTTTATAACAAAAAAGTAAAAATAAAAGGGTAGAACTAAGTATAAGATTTAGTAGGATAAATATACTTTTAAATCAAATAGAAGGTAGAAATATTTAAAATCTAAAGAGAGAGAAAATAGAACATTTATTTTAAAGTTATATGGAGGACAAAGATATTGTTTATAGCACTAATAATTACTAGAAATATGAATTTCTGAACTACTTACCAGTTATTGATAAGGGAGAGCTTGATTAAGTTTATAGACCAAATGATGATTCTTATTTAATGTTAGAAGCTCTTAATTTAGAGGCAGAACATCAAATCTAAGAAGGATCATTGGTTGTAGAAATAGGGAGTGGGTCTGGAATTTTAATAAACCATTTAGTTTCGTTTTTAGATAAAAGAAATAAGAGTGCCAGCTTAGCTTTAGCAATAGACATAAATTATGATGCAAATATAGTTACTTAAAAATATGCTAAATATTATAATCTTTGTTAAGTAGAATGCATAAATACAGATATAGCTGAAGGACTCTATAATAGATTAAAAAATTAAGCAGATGTTGTAATATGCAATCCACCCTACGTACCAACTGATGATGAAGAATTATCCAATGCTTATGAAAAGCTTTATGAAAAAGATAGATTATTGAAAGAAGGAAAGATGGATGAAATGAAAAAAATAAATTGCATAGATGCTAGCTATGCTGGAGGAGAAGATGGAATGATTATAACATAACATATGATAGATACATCCTTAGATCTATTAGCTCCCAACGGAAGTTTATATGTATTTTTAATCTTTGAAAATGATGTAGAAAATATAGTAAAAAGAATACTGAATTAAAAACCTAATTTTAAATGCTAAATATTATTGAAGCAAAGAAAATATAATGAATTACAATATATTCTTAAGTGCACTAGACTTAATTGAAAAAAGATCAGTTTAATGTTTAAATTGTTAGTAAATCTTTTAAAATAATAATTAATCGTGATAGGTTTAGGAGGGATATTACCAATTATTTATTCTATTTTTAGTAAACTAGTAAATATTTTTAATTCATTTTTATAATTTATTTTAATTGAAATTAAGCAAAGATGATTGAAATAAATTAGATTAAACATAAAATTTAATTATTTTAATAATTTATTTATTGATTATAAAGTCTTTTTAATAGTATTTAAATTATATTTTACTAGTAATATCAAAGAAAGTCATATAACATTTGTTTGTTTATTTCTTAAATAATTTTTTGATAAAAGTCAATACTATAAATAGATCGTCTTTTATGAATGAAATTCATGTTTGAAAATTATTTATTATTTATCAACCAACCAACCAATCAACCAACCCTTCATAAATCTTATTATTAAAACTAAAAAGGGAAATTAATTAATATATCATTTTATTTACTTCATTTATAAAATAGAATTTATTTTTCTTGGTTTTTTGCTTGATTGAATTATTTTTAATAAGAATCTTTCCTTCAAAAATTATCTTAATATCATTTAACCATAGTATTTTTTACTTTTTTAGAAAGAAAGATATAAAGATTAGATTCTAATGATTTTCTAGAATAGATAAAGAGAAGTAGTAGATATTTTATTACTGATACCTTAAGTATTGCCAATCTACAAGAAATATAATTCTCTTTTCATTTTATCTGTATAAATTTTAAAATACTTCTAAAATATTAGTTAAATTTAAAATTACAAATTTTTCTCTTCAAACTTATTTGAGGAAAATACAAATAAGTAGGACAGACTATAACTATTTCTGTAAAGTCTTTCAATTAATGAATTAATTATTAAAATCGATGTAAATCAAATAATACTTAAATCTAAAAATAGTAGTTAGAGTATTTAAGAAATAAAATAACAACCAATAAATAATAAAAAATCTTTTATTAAAATAAATATAAATCCATTTAAGAACTATCTCAAAATGAGTAAAACTGATATCGTACGTTAATATGAAAAAATTCGTCAGTCCATTGAATTAGTTAATGCCGTTTAGGAGAGAAGAAGATCTAGTATAGCAAAAGCTACTTTAACTGATATACGCATTCCATAAAACGACAGTGGTTCATTCAATAAAGAGAGGCACAGAATTGAAGATATTGAATTTAATTTGAAAGAAGCTGGACATTTGAGTGTAGAAAGGAGAACCTCTATAAAAGATCATATCCATGATGAAGTAAATAATAAATCTAAAAACGAATAAGAAAAGGCTGCTGCATAGGTTGAAGAAAAAGTATCTGACTATCATATTATTTCATTGCAGGAAATAGAGAAAAAACTAAGCACTTGTTTTGAAAGAGGATTAACTGGAAAAAAAGCACTGGAGTTAAATAAGCTCTATGGAGATAATAAACTAACTCCTCCTAAAAAAGTATCTCTTTGGATTAAATTTATTAAAGAGATTGTTCATGGTTTTGCAATTCTTCTATGGATTGGAGCAATCTTAAGTTTCCTGGCTTATGGGTTAGAAGAATCTGATCCTTCTAATTTATACCTTGGCATTATAATTGTAATAGTAATTTTCTTAACTGGAATTATTACTTTTATGTAGAATGCTAAAAGCGAAGCATTAATGGAATCATTCAAGAATCTCATGCCTCAAGACTGTATAGTTATTCGTGATGGATAAGAATAAAATATTCTAGCAGAAAAGCTAGTTATGGGTGATATAGTAAAAGTTAAAGCAGGAGATAAGGTACCAGCAGATATTCGTATCTTTACATCTAATGAAATGAAGGTTGATAATTCACCTTTCACAGGAGAGACTGAACCTCTTTTGAGAACAACTGAATGCACTAATTAGAATCCTCTTGAAACAAATAACCTTGCATTCTTTGGTACTCTTTGCAAAGAAGGTTAGGGTAAAGGAGTCGTTATTAATATAGGTGATAATACAATGTTAGGTATGATTTCAAATCTTTCTTCAAGTGAGAAATAGACAAAAACTCCTCTTAGAATAGAATTAGATAGATTTGTGTTGTATATTTCATTTATTGCTATTATCTTAGCTATCCTTCTATTTATTCTAGCCTTATTTGTATCTAATTAAGGAATCTTCCATAGTCTTTTGCTAGGTATAGGTATTTTAGTTGCAAATGTTCCTGAAGGATTGTTAGGAAGTGTCACTATTTCTTTAGTTATCACTGCCAAACGCCTTCATTAAAATAATGTTTTAGTAAAGAATTTAGAAGCTGTAGAAACTCTGGGATCAACTTCATGTATTTGCTCAGATAAAACTGGCACTTTAACTCAAAATGTTATGACTGTGGAACATTTATGGTATGATAGAAATATTATTAAAGCTGTAAACAAATCAAAGGTTACAAGTGATAGTACTTTAGAGTATAACGAAAAAGATGATTGTTTCAAGATCTTACATTAATCAGCTATTATTTCTAGTGAAGCTAAATTTGATACTAAAAATATTATTGATGTTTCTAACGTTGACTGGACGATTTGTCCGACTACTGGTGATGCTACTGAAACTGGTATAATTAGATTCTTCTAGTACATTTAGAATATTGATGAAACTCGAAAGGTTTATACTTATCCAAAGAATAAGGAGGGATCTGATGCTAGAATGCCTTTTAATTCTAGTTGTAAATTTGCTCTCACTATAGTTTACTAAGACTATGAAAATTCTGATTTTTGTGCTTACATCAAAGGTGCACCTGAAAAAATATGGTCGTATTGTAAATATTTATAAACATCAAAAGGACTCACTCCAATTGATGAAGAGCTTAATAAAGAATTTACTAAAACAAATTTAAGATTTGGTAAAAGCGGTGAGCGTGTTTTGGGTTTTGCTAAACTCCACTTCCCTCGTTCTAAATATCCTCGTGATTACTAATTTAATGTATCAAATCCAAAGACCTTTAACTTTGAACTTGAAGGATTTACATTTACTGGCTTGATTTCACTTATTGACCCTCCAAAACCCTCAGTTCCTTCTTCTATTTTAGAATGTAGATCTGCAGGTATTAAGGTTATAATGGTTACAGGCGATTAGCCTCCCACTGCAACTGAAATAGCTCGATAAGTAAATATTATACCTAGAAATATAGCTACTACAGATGAAATAGCAGAAGAAGAAAAAATTGATTGGTACGAAGCAATAGATTAGTCTGATGCAATAGTAGTTCATGGAGATAGAATAGTAGAGTGTATTCAAAAGAAGATAGATGAAGATGGTAATGAAGATGATAAATTTTATTATCTTAGGGAGTGGGTAAAAAAACCTTATTGTGTTTTTGCACGTACAACTCCAGCATAGAAATTGTAAATAGTACAAGCATGCTAAGCAGTTGGTAATTTAATATTCAGCTTTATTTTTTATCTATTTTTAAAATAGCCTAATAGTTTAAGAAAAGGGAGGCTTATTTTTAAACTTATCTCCAAATTTGGAAAAAGCAATTAATTCATTTTCTAGAATTTATCTCATAATTAAAACTTAATTTTTGTAAAAAGGATTTATTTGCGCAGTAACAGGAGATGGAGTTAACGATTCACCAGCTATAAAATAAGGAGATATAGGTATTTCAATGAATTTATCAGGTAGTGATGTAACTAAAGATGCTGCTGATATGATTCTGCTAAATGATGATTTCTCTTCGATTGTAGTAGGTATTGAAGAAGGGAGAAAAATATTTGATAACATTAAAAAAACAATTATATATATTCTTACTTCTAACATACCTGAATTGATTCCTTTTGTTGCTTTTATTATTTTGAGAATTCCATTAGCTATTACAAATATATATATGATTTGCATAGATATTGGTACAGACATTCTACCTTCTTTATCTTTAGGTTATGAAGAAGCTGAAATTGATATTATGACCCGTAAGCCTAGAAAAAAGGAAGAACATTTAGTCTCAAATAAAGTTATATTCCATGCATATGTATTAATGGGAGGTATTTCTGTTGGTAGTGGGTTCAGTTCATTCTATACAACTATGAATTACTTTGGATTCCCAGTTGAATCATTATTTGGACTGTCAACAATTTCAGTTTATTAGCCTAATTTTGATTTTATGAATAATTATTAATAGAAAGAAGCAATAGAAAATTATTAACATTAAAGGATACCTCATGATGCAAATTTTTCAATCAACGTTGATCCAGATGATCCTAAAATAGATTAAAATCCATATTATAATAAATACTTTATGTACATGGGATAGAATAAGTCATGTAAATAAGATCTCGAAATGAGAGATGGTAATAATAATAAAGCATTCACGTACACCCAAATTGATTGGGTAACGTTAAATGAAGGTAAAAAAGATTTACGTAACATGCTAGTGTACTGCAATGATAAAACTAATTAGTGGACGGCTTTAATTAAGTGGAGTTATTGTTCAACTACGGATGATAAAAATGAATCACCTATTACTAAAATGAATGCATGTTACACTACTGATGCTCTCAAATATGGATAAACAGCTTGGTTTATTGCTATTGTTTTCTTCTAGTGGAGCAACATATTTGCCGTAAAATCTAGAAAACTCTCATTTGTGTTTACTCCTGTTAATAAAGTTATGTTAGCAGGGCTTCTCCTTGAAACAATCCTTTGTATTCTTATTACAGAAGCACCTGGATTTTAAGATATATTTGGAGGTAGACCTTTAAACTTCTGGTAGTGGGGTATACCTTCTTTTCCCTTTTCAATATTTTATCTCTTATGGGAGGAATCTAGAAAGTTTTGTATTAGAAATATGAAATGGTTTGAAAAGTGGTCATTATGGTGAGTGAATACTATTATTAAAATTGAAAAAAATTTGAAATTGATAGATTTATAATTTAATTTTATTTTTTGGTATATTTTTCTACTTTATATGAAGTAACAATCATCAACCCTTTTAGACTTACATTAATAAAATTTAATGCTAAAAAATTTTAATATTAAATGCTTAATTGTAATAAACATAATTAAATTAAAAGTATACCTTTACTATTAAATTTTTAATATTAGAAATTCGCTCCCTCAATTATTCAACTAAACTTCTCTGTTTCTAAATAATGTTCTAAGTGTTAAGAAAAATAGAATAATTATGTTTTAGTAAGCGATCAAGGTATTTAATAAATAGCAAATCAAACCTTATCTTACTAGATTAATAGATTATAAAATGGAAATGAAATAAGGGAATTAAAATTAAATGAAGTAATTATTATTATGTTGATATTATAATTATTATAAATGATGATTTTAAGTAAGCCTGGATTTTTTTTATAATTAATTGATGATGATAATGCATAAATAAATTGATCTTTTTATAATAAATTGATGATGACTACTATAAATTTAGAATTTTAATCATTATATTAGTTTCTAAATTTAATATTAATTAAATTATTTCATCATTCATTTTTATTTCTTTTAGATATTTTACTTACCATCCCAGCCTTTCTTAAGGTAATTCGTGCTATCAAAAATTTATTTACTTATTTACTTTTTATTGAAATTTATTAGGAGAAGTGATAATTTTACTTCATCACTTAATTGTGAGATTTAATAGTTCCTCATACATTTTAGTTCACAATTAGAAAGGATTTTACCTATCACTGCGATTAGTATTTAGGTTTAATTAGTAGTTCTTTTAATTAAATAATATGAGAAGCGCGTTAATTCTAAAATATCGGTTTAACTTTTTGAAAATAATCGTTTAATTTCTAGTAAATTTATTACTGCTTAGGATTTGTTGATTAAATATAGGAATTTACAAGTTGAGTATTTAATTAAATTTTTTCTATGTCTATTTTTATAAAATTCACTTGAGTGTTGACGTAGAAAAAAAAAAGAATAATTATTATTTATGCTTTAAAATTTTAAGTTATAAGGGATGTAAGATCTTTAGATTACAAATATGACTTTGTTAAGAATTTATAAAGATATAGAGATAGATAGCTTTGGAGTAATAATATAAAATCTAATAGATTTATAATATTGAGATATACTCATTAATGCATTTATAAGTTATTTAATTAAAACAAACGGAAATAAAAATATATTTAATCATATTTGAGAGGAATAAAGAGCACCTTCCCTCTTTATCCTTAATAATCTGAGTAATTTTTCTTAAAATAGGAGGAAACGTAATATAACTATAATTGTCGTCACCTCAAAATTATAACAACTACTTTTTCAAACAAAAGCTATTAATAGAAAATAAACTGTAATCCTACAAATTCAAACAATCTCAAACTATCTTAATAATATTAAAAATCACAAATAACAACAATTTTCTATCTATTATGCATTTTTGATAATAATCAACTTTTTTATAGTCTTTGAGATAGAAGATTGATTATCTTTCGAAAATTATTTTAAAGGTTATGAAATTAAAGAGCTATTAAAAAATATAAATGAAATAGTCTTTGACTGTAGAGAATATTCTATTTCATTTTTATCCTGAATTATTTATTATTATAATTAACATAGATTTTTCTTTAAAATTAATAATTTTTGAGTGATTATAAACAACATGAAAGGTTGTATCTATTATGGTTTGTGAATTGTTTCAGTAATATGTTTAAAGTAAAGGGCAAATTATAGGAAGTAAATAGGTTTTTTAATAATCTGAATATATTTTTATAATCAAATATAGAATGAATTATAACATACATCATAGTTAATAATTTTAATGAAGAAGTAGTGTAGAAAAATGAGTAATTTGAATGAAGTCAGTAAGTTAGTAAGAATGTAGTAAATAGAATAAATAGTATGTGAATAAATAGTTTATTTATAGAATATTTAAATAGATTTTAAATCATTTGTTTGTTCATTGATTTATTGATTGTTTTTGTTATTTTATATAGATAGAAAAATTTTATAAGGAGTTTGAATAAAGTTCGTGCAAGCTAATTAATTAATTATTAGGTTTTTTGTTTTATGGTTTTTGTTGATTTGTTAAAGATTATTAGGTGTGATTCCTTTTATAGTCTTAGAAATTGATATCGCCAATTATATTTATAAGTGGTGTTTTTTGAATCCAATCACTATTATTAAACCCGAAATAATCTGTAAGAAATATCTCAGTTTCTCTTTTGAAGTGTTGAATCTGATGTAATTTTTATAAATATCATAATTATTATTTCTCAGTTTGATTTCTATTCTCACTTTCTCCCCGTTTTAGCAACCATATGATTTCTATGCTAATCATAAAATTTTTTATATAGCAAAGTAGCTAGTTAGTTAGATCTGTTTCTCTCCTCGAATAATTGAAGTAAACAAGGAAGAAATGTAATTATCTTATTATTATAATAGGATATCAATTTTTAATTCGATTTTTACAGTGGTAATAAATAAAATAGAGAATGATCTCTCTCACTTATTATTTTTGTTATCAAGTTCCTCAAAAATGAGAGGCGATTTAGAATAATAAGTAGTTTTCTGATCTTACAAGGTCCTTTCTTAATTTATTAAGAATATTTTCAGATTTCTTGTCTATGAGATAATTTATGATTCTAGAAGAGATGATATCTTGAGAGAGGATAAACAATTTTTCACAAAGATTTTTACTGACTTCTCTAGGTAGATTGAATTTGACTGAAATTATGTTAATTGTACTTCTTTTCACTATATTTTCATTTACCTTTATTTTTAATTAAATAAAAGTTAGGATATTGTCATTTTGAATAGTAAATTTGAAATGGTTTTTAAGGGTAGCTTAATATTTGAATTTATTTATTAAAATCTCTTCTCTTTTTATCAACCTTTATATTAAATATTTGCCATTCAATCAATATGTAAGAATTCATTTTAGATCAACATTTAGAATAATGATATGATTGTGGTTATATTGCTCGATAAAGTTAGCAGAGAAAGAGATATCAATAATAAATCAAAATAACAGAAGCTAGAACGAAAAAAAAGAGATTTAAATGAATTACGATAAGTTTTTCTTGAAGGTCTCTTATGATCTTTTCAATCTAAATTAGATTAATTAAAAAAAATATTAGAATTAATAGTTAAAACAAGCAGTAATTAATTTTTGAAGTAAAGCATAACAAAGTGATTTATTTATTAGCTCAATAAAATATAATCAAAGGGGAAGATGTCTTAAATTTTTAGACAGCGCAATATATATAATTGTAATTTTAAATATTCAGAAAATAAGTTTAAAGATAATTACTTGTTGATGTTGAGAAGTGATGTTGTAGGATGCGTGATATACAAGGAAGACGTGATTGAATATTTATTTGAAGATTTCTAATACATTATTGGAATATCCAAAGACTACTTTGAATATTTGATTGAGAACTTATTCGTCTCTTTAGATGTGGTATTCGCTCAAAACGTTTTGGATTGTGTCGATGTAGTTAGATTTTGCCATTTTATCCTGATATTTATTTTTTTGTTTAGAATTTGGTTGAGTATCTTCTTAGTTTTTATCTTAGAGGTTAATAGTAAGTAGGTAGGTAGATGTTGTTTTGAAATAAGTTTATATTTTGAATGCTTATGTTTTATTAGCCAACAAATAAGGTTTGATTAAGAATGAGATTTTGGCTGATTAATGCTTTTTGATATTTATACTTTTTACCTTTCGGATTAGTGTTTTATTATTTAATTAATTTATTATATAGGGAATCTTTGATGCTTTCTTGTCTTATAATCATCAATCCCACTTTAACCCACTTTTTACAAACAAAGTGAATTTAATTAAAAGAGCAAGCAAATTATCAAAACTTATGAAAGCTGATTTCTCATCATAATTGTTATAATTTGTAAAATGATTGCGTATTGATTGCTGTATAATAAATATTCTATCCGATATAATCTTACTTAAATTAGAAAATTTATTTTTAATTATTATAATTACTCTTTTCTCTTGATAAACGTAGATGTATTTCTAAACCTCATCTATGAGCCTCTCTGTTCAACCGCACTTAAGTTCCAATCATATTCCATTAACATGCTCATATATTGTAACACTTTCTCAAATTTAAGTTCTTTGGAATATTTTAAACATCTTAATAGCTCATACTGGGCAATAGAATTCATAGTTATTATTAGGTGACATTTAAAAATAATAGAAATAATCTTACAATATGAATAAATAATTCAGTGACACTTTTTTGTGCACCCCCCCTTTTATCTATTACAAGAGTGCTCCTCAACATTCCTCATTTAATCAGATTAATTACTCACTAGACAAAAAATATTTGACACCTAATTCTTTTTGATGAGCTTAAATTATTAATTGAATTTGAATATAAAAGTATAGCTAAAATCTTGTCAATACTTCTAGTACCATACTGTATTGAGTATACATCTTCCAACATAAAACGCATTTAAGCAATTTTACCTTCACTGATGCAACTCGGTTCTAGTAAAAATATTATATTCTACTATTTTTTGTTCTCTAATTTTTAAAAAATATCTCCCCCTGGTAAACAATTTGTAATCCAATTCATTGTACATTTAAATTAATTAAAGGATAGATGTGAAGCCTGGATATACTATTTAAAAAGATATCCAGCCCTGTACTTAATACAAATTTCCTACTCGATGCTTTACAATAGATAAAACAAAGCCTAGCTATTTAAGTGTTGTTTTTAAAAAATTTTTAAAGTAAAAATCATAGAAACTAAAGAAATACTATCCATTTATTAAAAATGGTTAAAATCATAGTAAATCCGATAATTAAGATCACATCGGCTTTAGAATTAAAATTTGTATAGAAATATTCTCCTAATAAAGCAAATAATTAAAAGTACTTGTATTGGGGTTTAAATTGGATAATTTACATTTGTAATTAATAAGGATTCAATACATCATATAATAAATCAATTTTGAAGTCCGATCTAATTAATTCTAAGGGAGAAAGAAATATTTAATAATCAATTATATGGGAGATATTGAATAGCCACTTCTAAAATTTTTTTAGAGTTTCTACTGCCTAATAAAATTATCTCATGGCTACCAAAATTATTTTATCTAACGTACTAATTTAAGTAATTCTATTTCTTTAAAGAAAGTGTAAAATAAAATCTGTTTAATAGAAAATCTTTGATTATTTGGTAGTTTTAATTAAAAGAATAAGAAAATACCTTATTTTTATATTAAGTTATTAATAAAGTAATCCTAAATAGGAGATTTGTATCAAGTTTTGAGTCTAAATTGAACAGATTTTGTCTGAAAAATCTAAAACAAAAATTTTTTTAAAAGAATAGCCTAATAAATGAAAAAAATTCATCTATGTTATTTGATTTGATAGAATAAAAATAATTCCCAGATAGTTGCTAATTGATAAGCTATTTTAGCAATTATTCACCAACTAAGCTTACTTCTCTTAAAGTATGATGAGATAGTTATATTGTTGAAGGCTTGTGTATATTTAAAATAAAAATAAATTTTAAAAGCAAAGTGAAAATAATTAAAGTAGCTTTAGAATCTAATTTAAATTACACAAACGCACTTGACGAAAACTCATATCTTTTGTAGATACTCAAACTTTGAAAAGTGATATAAGTAAATTAAAAAATGAAGGAGTAATAAATCGAATGTATTAATATCTACACAAATCAGATAAAATCTGACCATTTAATATTGTATTTAATTCAATTTAATTCAAGTCTTTTAACCTATACATTTTAAATTTGTTTACTTTCTAAAATTCATTACTAAAAATTGATCAGTAAAGCTCTATTAATAAATTAATCTTTTCTATTGAAAAAATTATAATTTGGAACCAAAAATTAATCGTCAATTGAAAGAATCAGATAAAATTTAGAAATTAAATAGTTGATAGGTATTTTGCAAAATAAAATGATAAAATATAAACTGCTCGTTTAGAATGATTGTAACTAATCTTATTTAATAATGCTTGTTTTAAAAGTTATATAAAAAATTGAAGCAAAATAGGGCTATAATTTAAGTTAAAATACAGGTAGATATATGAATAAACTACTGCACAGTGAAAATATTTGATTATTTTCTATAACAAAAATTAATACTCTAAATAATTATCTAGATAATATTAATATTTTGTGCAGATTAAAAATATCTTTAGTCTAATTACAATTAATGCTTATAATCTACAATAATAACTTTATTTAACTTTGATACACGAACGATTTAACTCCATTTATCCGGGAAGCCTGTTTCATTTCTTAAAGGGTACTTGATTTAAATAAATACACTAGGAATGAGGATACAATTGGAAAGAATAGATGGGTATGTTTCTCCATTTAATTAATTTCACTCATTTTATTCGCTTTAGTAATTCAAATTTTAATTAAATTCTGGTTACTATAGTTGTTGTTAGCGTAATTTCTATTAATTATCAATACAATTTATTTATTCATTGTTAAATGTTTTCATTTCAGTTTAACTTTATATAGCAGCAGTATTTTAATTTTGGTAAGGAATTCTTCTATTATTATCGATAAGCTTTTATTCCCTCTACTAGAAAGGCTATCCGCTGATGTTTGTGCTATTTTAATAATTCCCATAGTTAAGATTAGCTTAGCTATTTTAATTGTTAAACTTTTCTTATTAGCCATATACCCCTTATTTCTACCCAACACCCTTTGGGTGATTTCCTTAAGCTTCTAATTTTAATTTTTTCAAGTTCTTTTAGCCATAGCCATAATTAAGAGGCTATTAATTTGAATAAGAATTTTGATTCTGAGATTGATCATGATCATCAAATAGCTATTATGGAGTAAAATGAGGTTGTTAATATTACTATAATTAATCAGTCTAATGCTGATTCAAATGCTAATGCATCTTTTAATTAACATTTTAACTGTAATTGAAAGGGTATATACCATTATGTTGGTTATTATATTAAGGTTGCATTTGATTTTTTGGGTTGGTTTAAGCAAGTGGAGAACTTTTATTTGTGTAAGGATTGATATTATTATAGTTGTTCTACATATAAGGGTTGCTATTAAAATTAGAATTGTTGAGGTTACTGTTTTGATTTTATCCACTAGATTAATATTACAGCGCTGAAAAAGTGTTACTATTTTTATTTATTGAATTTAAACCTGAAGTGGTGATATTAGAACTACTTTTTCTGCTTATACTGCCTGTAGATTCGCTTTCATTACTGATACTACTTCCATTTCTCGAATAGTTATATCTCTTTTGATGCATATTATTATTGTGGCTATTCTGATTACTGCCATAGCTTTTCTAGCTATAGGAACTATTCAATCTACCATTTTCATTTGAATTGGGATCTTTCTGAGAGAAATGATGAATTTTTATTTCTGGTTTGTGTTTTTCGAAAATTTACATCCTCACATGTTATCCTAGAAGATAATAGTAGATAATATTAATTTATTTTATTATTTAAATAAAAATTCTGGTGAAAAAAGAAGCTGAAATTTAAATTTTAACTGTAAATCGACAAAATGAAAATTAATTATTTAAATATCAAGTTTTGAATTAATTCTTATTTTTTTAATTAACTATCAAGATTTGATTTGCTGATTGCTTTTCTAACTTCCATAATTTAATTGTATATTGATAATATTCCTATCAACTTTTTTAGTTGGATGACATATTATTCGTATATGTTAAACTCGTAAAATAGAAGTAGAATATCTTCTTTCTATTTTATTTAGCTCGATCAATATAGAAAAAATTTTATTTTTACAAAATTTGTTAGTAGAAACATCAAAAAACGAAAAGTGGATTTATCTATTTTAAATAGAAGTGCTGTAATAGCTCAGTTAATAAAATTTTTTCAATGAATTTTAAAGTATGGTAAATAATATAAGTGTAAATAGTTTATCATCGTTATCTTTCTTTATTAATTAATAGATATAATCAAAATCTATACCATATTATTATAGTCTGTTAGATTAACTCAAATTGATAAGAATCTCCTCAAATTACTGTTTGATAGGCATTGAGTTACAATTTTCATAGAATCTTTGAATAACATAATTAGCATATTAGTCATTCACTAAAAGTTCAAAGTTCCTTTAATTTTTTTAAAAAAAATTTAAAAAACTAGAAATAGAATTTATAGTATATTTACTTGTATTCACCTTGGCTTGATTAGTTACTTAGCACTTTCCAAATTTCTTCTCTAAAAGCATCATCTCCATTTGAAATTGCCTTTTCAATAACATTGCTATTTTTTACAAAAAATATTTAGAGAAAGAAATTATAAATAGATTTTTTTATTTAATTAGATTTTTACCTTCCAAATTTATTTTTGCTCAAATAAGTGAGATTAGGAAGAAGAACTTTTTATAGTTGCAAGTTTATTTCACAATTATTCGGTAACTTTTCCAAAATATGTTGTATAGTGTAATTTGAATAGTAGTGCTGAGAAAGTTGAAATGCTCTCTTCACTATTCTTATTATTATTTGTTCAACCTTTGTTAATCAATAAAAAATAATAAATATCTACTACTCTTAAAGCTTTTAACTAATATGTTTATTCCCCCTCTTATCATAGACATTTATATTAGCTATTTCATCTTCAAATCTTTCATTCTTTTCTAGATTTGAGTTTTTTTCAAACTTAAAAATATTCTATGTTGAATTGCAAAGAAGAGGAGAATCTCTATAAAAAAATAATTTCTAACTAAAAAATAGTATTTTTAATTGAATTAAATTTATTTTAATTTTTTTATTTTTAATTATTGATTAATATACAAATATTAGTTACAAAAGAATAACTAACTAACTTACTTGTTGGGAGTGATGATGGAATTGATTTTGAGAGAATAAGTCTACAATAAAATTTATAATTAAGCAACCATACTACTCGCTACAAAGATATTTCTTTTATGATAAGAAATCTCCTAAAATTTCTGAATTAACTAAGTTATTAAACTTTGAGCTCTATTCCAATGGATTAAATAACTTTTATTTTTCAAAATCAATTATATTTTAATAAAATTCTTTCATCAATTTTAAATATTATTTACTTTAATATTAATCCTTTTGAGTAATTATTCTAAATCGTAGCCCTCTAATATGCTCAGATACTCTCTTATAATCTTTTGACCATATCTACTAAAATAAATTTATTCTACTTCATTTGATTCCTTAAATATTAAATCCACATAATTCTTGTAATAATCTTCAAATTCTAATTTAGCTACCTATTTTTTTTATAAAATTTACAATTTTTACATTCAAAGCCTTAAAATAGTCTTGAAGGAATAATAGGGGTAAAGAATCATTTTAATTTATCTATCCTACGTTTGAAATTTAGTAAAACTTCTGTTATGTTTAAGAAAACAAAATTGTAGGGTGAAAATATGTTGAAATAAATATATTACAGAGAGACAAATGATGAATATCTTACTGCCATACTAATCATAACAAATTTTATCAAAATTTTTATAAAGCTAAAATATTATCCATTCTTTGTGCCCATAATTACCTAAATGTTTTAATCCATAAAAAACAAAAATTCTTATTTTAACATCTCAATAATTATTTAATTGATATATATTCTTTAAATTAGTTTCATAAAGATTAAAAGATTCTACTTTATTTGCTATTTATAAATAATCAATTGTTTTTCAATTAAATATTTTTAAAGATTTTTTTAATTACTGAAAAAATTCTTTAATTCAAAAAATTTAAATGTATTTATTACCTGATTCTAGGACTTTTTCTAAAACAAATCTGTAATAGCGATGAGTACAGAATCTGATCAAATTAGTTTTGATTTCATTTTCAAATATAAAAAATTGGTTCTTTTAATATTCTTCTTAAAGCCTTTTAGAATCATTTTCATCTTTCTTATGATCAGCATATATCGATTCGTCCAAATTGAAACTAGTAGATTTTGTTGTAGTATTTAAGTTTGAAGCAACACTTTCACTGCTTTGCTATGATTAATAAGACTTACTACTTTGTTTGGGTTAAGATGCTATTAATAGCTGCTATTGTTAAAATTACTAGCTCTATATATCTTAGAAGCTCTCTCCACTTATATTGAAGTTGCTATTGGCATTATTATTGCCATTATTAGGATTAAAATTCTAGTCTTTGAATTTAAGCTTCTTCTCTTTTGTTGGTTCTGTTTTGTAATTAAATGTAAGGGCAATGTTAATAATAAATATTATTTCCTAATAGTGTGCAATATGATTGCGTTATTATGTAAAAGCTTTTCTGTAATTTATTAATTGATTTTTGAATAAAAAAATATCCTTCATAAAATTTTCTAATTTGGATCAACATTAAAATTAGGTTACTCATTCAAAAAAATATAACAAAAATTTAAAGATTGCATTTTTAAAGCTAATTGTTTACTTCTAATGAATAGATTTTGATATTTTTACTAAATTTGGCTTACTATGTTATTGGATCTGAAAGGTAATAGAATATGTTGGGTGGATTCTATAAAAAATCTATTAGTTCATCAACAATATAAAATTTTTTTTTGGTACTAAAACTGGTAGAAAGGTTTTATGAAAAGAGGTAGGTGTTTATTAGAGCCTAAATTTTATTACTTTACTAAAGTGGAGAATGAGGTATATTATCAGATATAGATTTTTCTCTGTTTTAGTGATCGTTATTTGATTGCTCTGGTGAGTACACTTTTAATGCTATAGACCTTTTAATAATTTTATTTGATTTATTTATAGATTTTTATTAGTGAAATGTCAAACTAATCAACCAAAAAGGATAAAAAATGCAAAGATTTATAAAGAGCGTGCATTAATTTATTATTGAATTATCTATCAATATTGTTGAAGATTCTTCAATTATTTTCAGGATTTTAAGTAAAAGATTTTGGAATTATCAAAAAGAAAAAAAAATTAAAAAGTGAAAGGATTTATTTTTATTAGATTCTTTATTATGTTTGATTGCTTGTTTCTTTTGGTGCCAATAAATCTTTAGCTTAAATTTTTGTTGTAAATAGTTGATTCTAAAATGTCTTATAAAAACTTTCATGCTAGCTATCTCATCTAATATGGTAATTACCTTGCTTAATCTTATTTTCCATCCACTTTTTATAATATTTTAAATATGCATAAATATACCTTTATCTCATAATTTAATCCCTAACATACGCTATCTCGATTCAACATATTAAAAAATATTACAAACATGTTGAAAGGATTGCTAACTTGAAGCTTAGGGATTTGCAAAAAAAATATATATACTATCTTCTTCATGTTGGTAGATATACTGGATAATTCTAGGATTTATATAAGTTAATGGGGTGATATTGCTCTCTCTTTCGTGGTCGGCTGACTTGCTTCTACAGACTATGAGGGAAGAGGAATCCTTTTGTGAATACAGCTATATCAAAATCTTTCTACTCATTCAATTTACACTAAATTTTTGTTATAATTCACAGAATTTTGAATGCGATAATTGATGATAATATGCTTGATTATTACCTTATAAAAGTTTGCAAAAAATAATATATAACAAAAAAAAGGCAGACACTTCGGGTTATCTTTCGAAAAATACTATTTAATATAATTATTTATATTATATATTCATTATTTCTTTTCTTTCTCTGACCGCATCATTCAGATAATAAGTCATATTAATTTACTTTTCTGATAATTTTTCTATCTTCCTGTCCTTCTTACTTCACCTTCTTATTTTTTCTTCTTCTTCTTTAATGAAAAACAAAACTTTTTATCCAAACTACTCCATAAGAAAATTAAATACTTCCCTTATTAGTTTAGTGGAATAAAGATCTTACAGCTTAAAACCTGATCCCAAACCATACCGACAAAACTACTATCCTTTCTCTGGACTCATTAAGTTGGAATGATAATCTACACTTTTCTAAGTTATCTTTTTTTGTTTTAAATTTCATACCATTTTAATACTCTTATTGAGCATTTTTTATATAATTGATTAAAATGAGTTCACATTTTGCTTTTAGACAATCATTTATGACCATACCTGATGAGGTCATCAAATATCAATTTTTTTAGATTTTAGTTAAGCATAGGAGAAAGCGGTAAGGAAAAGGAGTAGAAAAGTAAAAATATAAATAATTAAAGAAAAATTCGTATCTTTCCAAAAGTTGTTTATTACTGGAAGAATAGAAAAGATCTACTTCTTTCAATAAAAGCACCATCACCATCTGTAATAAAAAATTGAATTTAGTAAAATTATCATTTCTCTCAAATTAAACTCATAAATTTTATTCCTTTTTTTTTCTTTTTTGAAAATTATTCCTTTATAAAAATAAATCAACCTATTTTTATAAAAATATTCATATCTTATTTATATAATCTCTAAATCTGAAAACGCGAGCATTAAGAGAGTAACCTTGGATTAATTATTAAAATTTAGGTATTATCACAAATTTTTACAACTAAAAAACATATTTATTATTTTGATAATAAAAAAAGTGTTTTTTTCTACAGTTAGCACCAAATATTTCACCACTAAATCAAAAATACTTTGTTTTTATATAAATTTAGTTTTTTTTGCCTTTTAGAGAGATTTTAGTCAGATTGGTTACCACCGTTAGTTACAAGGAAAGGAAATGACTATTATAATCTAATGCTTTAAAAATATATACACTCCCTTAAATTATAAAGAATTATAAAAATTATAATATAAAGAAATTGATGAATTATGAGGAATATTTAATAAAAATATAATAATTAATAATCAGTAATATATAATACTAAACCTAATATAGATTAAAAGATAGATATCTTATCAAATAATAATGTATTTATAGAACAAAATACTTTCAGATATTTCCCCAAATTTAAAAAACCTTAAACATAAACATATTCATTTCCTTTTAAAACCAAGCTATTAACATTTGTTTAAAATTCGCAAGTTTTCCTCTTCATTTTAAATTGGATGATAAAAACTCTTTTAACTATTTAAAAAATTCACTCAGTTTATTTGATTAATTAAAAAATATTTCCATTTATTACAGTTGTTACTTATAAGTGATAATATTTTATTCTACATTTTAATAATTTAATTTATGAAATATAAAAGCAATTTTGTTAAAAATAAATATAATTTGCTTGATTTGAAAATATAACTTGCTTGATTTGAAAATAGTATTTATTCATCTATCTATTGATATTTTAATTATAATGAAGTCAATCATTTAATTATTATTTTTCTTATTTTACCCATTAATTGAAATAGTAAAATTATTTCTTAATGGGTTTTTTAATGAGATTTTAGGTAGCAAGTTAGCAGTTTGTTTAAGATTTTAATTAAATAGTAAAATGTGAATTTAGATTTGATATAAATTGTTACAAAAAATAAGAGAAATAATAGCTGGATAAAATTGAGAGAATATAAATACTAAATAATTAATTACATAAAAATAGTTATATTAGAGCAGATTAAATTATTGATTATAATTTTCAGAATTATTCATATAATTTATTAGCCTACTATTATTATCTATTACCTTATTCTTCCTATAACCTAACATTGAAATTATATGTTGCTAGGTCATCATCCTCTTCAAAATCTTCTAAATCATCTACAAAAAATGGAGTTTCAATAAATTATTCGTATGCCCTATTTCCTTCCATAACCCCTAAATTGCATATGCACAGGGCTGCAGTTTTCCTATCTTCAAGTAACGTAGAACACTATTTAAAAATAATAAATTTAGAAAATAGTTGACTAAAGAAATAGATTTATTTCTAAATTACTTCTATTGCATCTTTTAATACTTAGATTGCATTGTCTGAATTTCTTATAGGCATTTTAGAAGTGATTTTAGTTATATGAAGAAGGCAATCTAATTATAATTTTTTATTCCCAATTTTAAGACTTAACTCTCTACAGCTCTAATAATTAAATAAATATTAATTATATTTAGTTAGAATTTTAATTAATTTATTACAGTAAAATTATCTAATGCTTCTTCAAATTGATGACTCTTAAAAAAAGTAACTCCAAGTTAACCATATGCTAAGCATTTACTTTCTACCTCCTTTTTATCAAAAGAATAAATTTTAGTTTAGATTATTTTTGAATTAAGTAAGTTAACTAAATAAATACCTCTCTTTACTTTGCCCAATCTAAGGCTTTTTTAAAATTAATAATAGATTCTACTAGATGATCTATTTTTCTATATGCAATACCAATATTATAAAAGCCTGCATACGAATTTTCCATGTCAGATAACTAAATATTCTATTAATGATATTCTATTGATTTTTCATAATGTCCTACATTGAAGTAATTGACAGCTATCCTGTTTGCTCCTAAAGCTAAACCAATTTTATCTTCCATCATTTTAGCACATGTGAAGAATTGTTTGTAGAATTTAATAGCCTATTTATTATTACATTCAAAATAAGCTTTGATTCAAAGAATAAATTTAAGATTATTACTTCATTATATTATTTATTAGTTTCATAGACCATACCCAAGTAAAAACTTAAATGTGCTTCTTTTTAAATATCCCCTGCTTGCATTCCTGCCTTAGCTCTTACCAACAAATCCTTAATATTACTTTTACTATCTTTAAAATTGTGAGTCAAAGGTACTGAAGGAGCATAACTATTATTATTTAATATTAAATTAAATTCAATATTTTGTAATTTTTTTAATTATTTTTTGTAACTGCATATAATTTTGCCAAAAAAATATATATTTACCCATTTCCTGGAGTTAATGGAGATGCTATAGTAGCATTAGGGAGATCTGGAGGCTGAACTTAAATTTATTAGTCAAAGAAGTATTCTTCTTTGGGATGAGTTGTATCTAACTAAAGAGTAGCTTCTAAAATTTAAATGTTTTCACTTAGCAACTTTTCTGCTTCTTTACGGGGAGAGAAATTAAACTTGCTTGATGTTTTAGCAAGAATATCTTCTTTCAGTGAAGGATTTGCTCCAGTTAAAGTCTTTCCCATGTATTTCTAAATATTATTAATTTATTGATTATCAAGAAACTTTGCATTTGTTTTCATCTTCTCGTTTTCTTCGTTGTATATATGAAGAATCTTTTCGTATTATTTAGCACGGTCATGATGAAATAGATTTTCAAAATCCTTTTCTTTCTCCTTTAAATCGTCTAGTTTCTTTTCCTTGGGTGCTACAAAAATTTCCTTGAACATTTAGAAGTCACTTTCTTATCTTCTCAAAGGTTTATTTTTAAATTAATGAGGCTGCTTTACTCTAAATGCACATGGCTACATACTTTTAAACTCCTTAATCTTCTATTTTTCATCTATATTTGCAACATCGAGTGATTCAATTCTCGATTCTAAATCTACAAGAACATCTTTGCTTATATAAGTGAGTGGCTTTACTTTTTCATTGACATTATAACGAGAAGGCAGGAGGGGTTTAAATGTTGGATCTTTGAAAGGTATATCAATTATACTTTTTATCAAGGGAAGATTTCCTTGAGATTGCGTTTAAAAAAATTTATTTGTGCTTGTTTTATTCATTATATTCTTAGAGGGAGAATTCTAAACTATCCTTAATCTCTTTGATTGGCTTGTTTTCAAGTTTTCTCTTGTATATTCTGTAGTTTATTACTGCTGGCTAGTGTTGTGATTATTTTCAGTATTCATTCCAAATGATGTTTTTAACCTTAACTAATTGAGTTGGTTAGATGCTTGTATGCTCTTAAATTGCCTAAATATAACTAATCAAACCTTTCCTATTCGCAAAATGTGCAAATTCTACTTTTTTTTATTTCTACCTGATAAGATTCCTATATCTGTATCAATTTAAGATAGATTTTTTTGTATAATTGATTGTATTTTTATATTTTACTTTAATAAAGACTACCTTTCAAATGATGTAACTAATCTATTGACTCCCTTTAATTTAAGAAATATTGATAAAGACCTACATACCTATCAAACACATTATATTAAAAGAAATGAAAAAGAATATATTCCAATTAGATATCCTTATAATATAACTTATACAAAAGATCATTCATTCATTCTCAGTATAGCGAATCTCTTTGCTAATATTTTCAAGATTAATCACATATCGTTAATCAATCAATCCTTCCATCAATCAATCAAAACCAGTACCTAATTTTTTAATTTAAATCTTATTTTATAATAAATTAAATTATTAGAAATATATTAATTAAATTCTATCTTAGTTAATCTTTATTACATACTAACTAAATAATCAATAAAAAGAAAAATAATGGAAATTTAAGAAAGTTAGTTTTATTTGTTAGAATAAAATGATAAATTTATTATTGTATGGTTAGGAATATTTAATTTGTAATTTGAAATTATAATAGATAGAAAAACATTATTTAACAAAGAAAACAAAATAACAAAATAAATATTTTATAGAAATATTTAGAGTAGTTACTTACTTGCTTACTATCTTAGTTAATTGATCATTACAAATCTTTAATTTATATATTTATTATTGACATTTATCATTTCATTCTTTATCTTTTGATTACATTACTTACTGACTTACTAACTTACTACTTTTTATTTTATCAGAAGTTAGGGTTTCTTTGTAATACAGAGTTAGAATAATTTATGGCTTGTTAAATGCTATCTTAAACACTTTGTCCATTGCTTATTCCACTTGATTACTATTGATATAGTGATGCTGGTATTTCTTATTGCTATGGTTGTTAGCTTTATAATTAAACGAATTGAGCAGAATTAGCAGATGAATTATTTTGAAGATTTTCTGTTGAGCCAGTTCCATTTTAAGAAGGTTAATTATTTTAAATTTAGAAAGGTTGAACAGGTTAATAGCCCAATTATTACTAGTTATTCGAAGTTGTAGAAATAACAGAGAATGGCTTTTCTGTTATTTACTATGGGTTCTAGTATATTAAATTTATAGGTGAATATGCTAACTGGGAATTATTAGCATTAGAAGGAGTGTATGCATTATTCGATTAGGTGTTCATTTGCTAATTATGAGGTGTATTTTCAGTATTTCCACCTGAGACTGGAATATTTTGTTGTTATGATTAAACACTAGTGAGTGGGATCTATTGAACAGGTTACTAATATTATGTTGTGTAGTTTATTTAGGGAGGTTACTATTGCTAAATCACAGTAGATTATCCTGGCTATTGTTGAGAAGCTAATTAAGAAGGTGGATTTGATAATATTCCAAATGGATTTGTTGTACTTACTGAAGAACTCTAGTATTAAGAGTTAGGATTAGCAGGTGTAGGTGAAACCATTACTAATTAGCCAAATTGGTTATTAATCTAATTAGGTTGCTAAGTTATTTGTTAATTCTACTATTAAAACCCTGGTTATGGTAATAAAGCTGATTGCTATTGAAGTTATCCCTATTGCTAAACTTATTAGTTCTATTAAATGGGTTGTTATTAAGCTACTCCACTCATCTAATAATTTATTGTGGATTAAGCTGGGCTGAACACTGCGGGAGTGGCTACTTAATGGTAGCTTTAGTTTGGTTAAGGTGTAACTATGGACTTTATAATTAAAAATCATAATTTAGAAAATTCAGATATATTTAAAGAAAATTAATTTACTTAAGTAAAGTTAGTTGGAGCACCACTCTATTAGAAAACAAGTTTAGAATGGGCTAAATAACTTTTATCAGGAGAGTATTTAACAGTAGAAAGTGCAGGAGATGTTTAAACTACTGAAAGTGATTGATTTAAGAGATTAATACCTTAATGATTAGATTGATTCAATTAATAGAAAACATTAGGATTAGTGGTAACACCGCTTTATAAGATTAATTATTAGTCAGGGTGTACAAAATTTTGCTTAACAGTGATGTAATCAGCAGAAAAGGGAGTTAATGATTGAATTTATTGTTTATAAGGAGCCAAAATAGCAGATATTTCATGGAAGGTTGGTCTTTAAAATTCTTCTCTATTCAACATCTCTCTTATTAAATTAACTAAGAAGCCAGAATACATAAGTCTAGCTCTATTTAAAAAATCTTCGATTAAATTATATCTGAGTTCGCAAGAAGAGAAATCATAGAAGCTTTAAGATCTATATAGCATACAGCATTCCAACATAGTCATACCCAGTGAATAAACATCTGATTTGAATTGGTTGTGAGAAGGTTTTCTTTCCTTATTTGCCAAAGCATTCATCAATAAAGGTGATAAATATGGAGTTTCACCATCAAACAATGCTTTTATATAGCCTATTTTAAAAAAATCAAAAAAGGTTACTTTATTTCTTATTTTAATTTATTTTAATGATTTTAAGTATTAGTAAATAGTATTATTAATTATCTTAATTTTATTCAAGTCATAAAGAAAAAGAGTAAATCAGTAGATATTTACTTAATTTCTATTTATATTTAACAATTTTAAAGCTAATAAAATAAATTAAATCTAACAATAACAATCCTATCTATCAATAAGTTTTAAATATGTTTCAATAAACCATGATTTTTAAATCAATTAAATTTTATTATTTCTAAAAAATAAATTACCATTTTTTGATTAATTTACTATGCCATTATCTGCAATTTTAATTTGTCCAGAGACAGTTAAAAGTACGTTAATAGGTCTAATATCTCCATGGTAGATCTTATTTGATTCAAAGAAAGAACAAGCATTCACTATTGAGTCAATAATATACCATATTTCTGGCTCTGTGAAATACTTCTATTCTGGAAGTCTTTTATCAAGTTCCTTTTCGAGATTTAAACTAAAATACTCATAGTAGCAGTTTATTTTTGAGAAATCTCCACAGATTTAAGTTTCTGAATGCTAATTGAAGCCAATCATCCTCAAAACATTTGGATGATTTATTTTGATGCGCTTATTGCACTAACGAAGAAATTGGTTGTAATTCTCTTCATCACCGCACCAATGACCTTTCAGGAAAATATACTTATCATGACCTTTTTCTTTGTATATTTCTATTTTTATAAAAAATAGGTAAGATACTTACAACTACCTCCTTTAGTATGCACATTGATTAAAAAATATAACTAATGAATTTACAGATATCACCAAAGCGAGGATCTTTTTTCTCTCTGACGAATACAAAATCCTTTTGAAGTCTCTAACTGAAACTAGATAACCCGCTATCTTCTGGTGTACTTTAATCGTTTCCCATTTTTGTTTGTACTATTTTTAGATGTTGTTAAGTTTTTTATATCGTATGTATCCTATTTGAATAATAACAAATTATTTAATTTTTTGCAATTATTTATTTTTTTTAGATAAAATTTCTTTACATTTTGAAATCCATTATATTTCCAAATAAACAAAATAGATAAATAGAAGAAACCAAAAAAATTAATCAATCAGACAAGCAAACAAACATTAAATAATTATCTTTGAATTTTTATTTTAATCTGTTAAATTTTTAAATAAAGAAAATCACCTATCTTTTATTAATCACCATAAACTTTTACATCTTAGTGGATAATAAATTTTATCACTTTCTTAAAATACATGTGAATTAGATAATTTTCCTTGATCAAAATAAATCGAGTTTAATTTTTGATTTCAATTGTTGTCTAAGCCAGTTATTTTTATTGTAACTAACTATAATATCTTCCTTTATGATTAGTCAGTTTATTTGCAAAATTAAAATTAACTTTAACAACATAACATAATATGACAGTAATTCATAAAAATACTTTAAAAAATATACACCTCCTTCTTTTTATGAGTAGAATTCCAAAACAAAATGTATTTTATTCTACTTTTAGTCCTAAATCTAAATTAATAAGTAAAACATGATCCAAACTTGTCATCTATTATATTTTAGAAATGTTTGTAAATTTTCGATTATTATCTTAATTAATAAATTTTAATTTTATTCTTCCACATATATAAATTTTTTTAATTTTTAATCTTAATAGATTTATTATGAAAATTTCAACTACAATTAACCATAAATAAATATTTTGAATAAAAAATAGTCTTATTTAGTATGAAATTGTATTTACATTTATTGATGGGAAATCATTTTTTAAGCATAGTAATTTGATATATTTTACATTAAATCAAAAATTCTGGCTTATAATTGATAGGATATAATTAATTACTTACCTATGAATATAAATAATTTTTATAGCAAATATTAAGAAAGAGTGAGTGATTAATAGAAGTTTCTTTGCAAGGATATCTTTTTTCAAAAAATAAATTAAAAAAAATTATTAATAGAGGCATATTTTAAACGGATAAATGATTTCTTTGTAAACTTTAATACAAAAAGGTTTGAAAGGTGGTTTCATTAGCAAGTATGGCTAAGGAATAGTTAAAATAAACTAATTTACAAGTTCAGCAACCTATAAATTCAGTAATAGTAATAATACAGATGAATCTGATGCAAAATAAAATAATTCTGAACCCAAAAAAGAAGTATAAAGAGTAAATAATTGATTTATATTCTACCATTTGAAAATAAAGTTATATTAGTTAGATAAATAGAAATTAAGAAATATAATATATATTTTAAAATAGCTTTGATGCTTAAAAATATTCATTTTTACAATCTTAAAAACAGAGTTAAATTGATGATTTGAAATAGAGAACTAGAAATTAATTAATGGAGATCAAGAACTAATAAATTGAAGAATCAAAGAGATCTAAGAAAGAATATCGTGATGCAGTTCTATTTGAGGAAATTTTAAATACTTAAAAGATGATTCCTTTATATGATTGTCATGGAAAGGTTTTCAGACATGAATTGATAAAGAATTTAGTTTTTATCATTGGTGGTTTTGGTATTTTATACTATTTTTATACTGATGCTGATACAAAACCTAAAAGAAAGATGTTTAATTGTGGTCTTACTCTTGCTTTTATTACTACTAGAGTATTAATTTATCGTCGTTTCCAAAAGAGCTTTGTTGATAAAATTATTTATGACACTACAACTAAGATGGTTACATTATCAAAGAATACTCTTTATGGTAGAACTTTTGAAACTACTGTAAATCCAGGAATGCTTCTTTTCACAAATGATAAAGCTTTGAATAAGAAGAACATTAACTATATAAATATGGAAACATTAGAAACCTACTAAATTGGATTCGACTATGCATGGAAGAATAAGGCTTTATTCTCTCATGTTCTTGAATAAAGAGTTGAAACTATTAGGCATAAAAAGGATTGAAAGATATGATTATCATTTCATATTTCTAAATATTATAAACTTAACCTACTATTTTCTTATAAAATAAATCTATCCATCCATACATACATATTAATTAACAGTAATAATAATGTTCTGCAATAAAAATGTTTTATTGATTGTTTAAATTTTTAATCAGTATTTATTGAGTAAATAAAGTACTTTTATAGCCCTATTATTTATAGTAGCAATCGTATTAAATACAATTTTTTATAGAAAAATTATTACTATTTATATAACTAAAAATAATTAAACTTAAGTTATTTCTTTTTTTAACAAAACAATATAATTTTAATGAGAGAAATAGAAATTTTATGGATAAATGATCTATTGTTCTAACCATAATTATCTTATTTTATATGTCTTTATTTATAAAAAACTAGTAGATTTACACATAATTTAATAAATATTTACAGGTTAATTTTGGCTAATTTTAATTTGGAAAATAGAAATAAATAAATAAATAAAAAGACTTTTCTGTCAATATTTATTTTGAATTTTCAGAATTTTATATTGTTGTTGCTACAGTTACTTTAATAAGGACTTTAAACTTCTAGCTTATTGGAAGTTACAAATGATTTTGAACGACTTTATTTTTATTAGCTTTACATTTATTTTCTTTACTTTGTTATATCATCTCTGTTTAACATTATATCTCCAAAATGATTGAATCTATTTCTTTTGTTCATGAAATTGTTATCCCCTTCTGTTGCTATTTGAAATTAACTGCTATTTTCTATACTTATTTTTTTTGAGTTAGGGTTACGAGGTTAGTACATAGATAGATCAATTTTAGTTTATGATGTCTTGGTAGCTGAATAAATAATTTTATCTCGTTTAGGGGATTTATTTTATTATCCCCTGTTACTTAATGATATCTTAGCTGAATTCTTTTCTGGACTTGAACTCATAATATCATTAGAATGATTGAAAGGGTCATTTTAATCATGATTGTCTTTAATGCTTATTCCATTATCAATTTCATAATCATAATTATTTTGTTAGTCACTGACCAATTAATCTCTAATCTCAAACGTATGCAAATTAAGTTCTGTGTTATCAAAAATCTTTCTATCTTCTTACATTTAAGAATCTTTATTAGCAACTGGAGTAGACTCTTTATTAGAATTAGATTCATTTTCATAAATTGCAGAGTAATTTAAAATTTATTTTTTTTATTTAAGCTTTTGATTAGCACTTCTGTACATATATCCATACCTCGAGTTTTGTAAAGTAGATTGCTAAGAACTACCATTTTCATCTTTTTTTTTCCCACTAGAATTCTTTGCTTATATGCTTTTGTACTAATTATTGTTATATTAATTGAAATTCCTAGAAAAATACGTCTTATTCATTAACTCTTGATGATCTTATTGTTAAAGAATTTAAAGAGGGATCGCTTTATTTTAAGAACCCTATCTATTTCTATTTATTTATGCACTTTTCTTTAAAGGAGAATTCGAATTTTAAGCCCTTAGTTATCCTATCATTAAACCACTGATATTGTTATTTGTTGATTAATTTAAATTTTGTGCAATTGAAGCTGCTTCATATTAATTAGAATCCAATATATTCTTTGAAGCTAAAGATACAAAAATAGGATATTTTTATTCTATTTCTTCAGGTTTTAAATTTTAAGCTTCATCAAGTTAGTTTACTAATTGGTCACATTGGATTTTAGTCTTTTTAAATTAATCTAAAAGCTACTTTTCTACTTCCTCTAAATCTCTTATTTATTACTATTTTTATTCCTGTACTTAGTATTCTTGCTAAATTTTTTAGCCATATTACTCTTTATATTATTTTTATTTTTCATCATAAAAATTCTGTATCTTGACTTGAGCCTTCTAATAATTTTACTTGATTTCTTCATGCTTATTCTTCTTGGCTCTTGAAAATGTGGTTAAGAAATAGTCTCTTAACTGAGTCAATTCTCTCGATTTCTCTTTTATTTCTTGTGCTTGTTTCTTTTTATTTATTAAAAAATTTTCTTGATTAGATACAATTTTCTATCTGTTTTAATCCTTTTATTGTTCATTCTTCGTATAAAGGAATTCTATCTCCTTCTACTTTTACTACTTCATCATTTCTTTCTAGAATTATAATAAAAATATTTTTTTAAAGATGACATTTAATAACAAATTAATAGTTATTACCATTTTATTTTCAATCTAATATCTCTTTTTATTTTCATACATATAAACAGCTTTATCATACAAATCGTTTGTCTTCTTCCAAACACTCATTTACTAGTTTTAGATAAATTGGATTCTATTAGCTAATGATTGCAACTCTTGATCATTTAATTTATTTTATAACTTACATTACTCTAATACAACACCTAAATCCTAATTAGAATCTTCATAGCTCTAATTGACATTGGTAAATACTTATGAACTATCTTTTATACCAGATGAATCTCTCTTTTAATCCATCTCAAATTTATTAATGTGATTATTATTAGTGGTGCTACTTACTAATCCTCTTTACTAAGGCCTAGTTGAATTACTTCTTAGAGGAGGAAGCTTTTTAGGTATTTCAGTGTAAAGTCTAACCTTCTCTAGAATATTATCTTAACTCATTTAGCTATTTACAAATGAAATTATCCTTTAGAAGGGATAGTTAGAATTGATTACTTTACTATTTCTAGTATTCTTATACTTTAATTTATTATAAAGAGGCTGTTGATATAAATTAATGATCAAAAACTAATTGTGGAGTATAAATATTATTATTTGATTTTATCACTAAAGTTTTATTTAATTAGCTTATTTTTAATATTTGTTACTCTGCCAAACGTTATTAGAGTTGAAATCCAGCATATAAGCTGATAATAATCTTCGTTTACTTCTATTATAATTCTTTAAATATAATGTGTGTGTGTAAATCTGCTATAAATTAGTAATTTCATTTGTAATTTTTCTTAAGAATTAAAAATAAACAATTAATAAATATTATTTTAGTTTATTGTTTTTTAATTCCTATATGAATAAGTTTATTCAAAGTAGATTTATTATTAATTAATATAAAAGTTTCGTTCAAATAATAAATATCATAATACTTAATAATTTCAAATAAATTAAAATTAGTTTAATCAACACTTTTTATCTTAACTATATAAATCTTTTAGCATTATTTATCTCTTTTAGAATAAACTATTATATCTAATTTAATAATTTTAAAGCGAAGGATTCAATAATTTATTAGATAAAGATTGTTAACCTACCAATTTTTATAGAGGAGATATAAAATAATAAGATTTATGAATCCTAATTATTTTAGATTTCTTGAAAGTCGTTACAAGCTGGGTATCACACAGACCAAGAAATATTACCCAATAAAGAGAGTTCCCAACTAACATATAGGTATTATTTGAATAAAATTTACATTTATAATGAATATAATTTTCACTTAACAAATAGATAAATGCTTTACTGTAATTTTTAAATTCTTTAGATTTCTTAGATTTGAAGAAAGTCATCAAAATAAATGTCTTTTACATTTATTAATAGAATTTGATTTTTTTTAAAATTAAAATCATTAGAAGATAGTAAAAATAAATAAGTATATTAATGATAATTTAGTTTAATTGAAATTAAATTTTTAAAGATAGTAATTTTTAATCTCATTATTTCCAATATTTTAATATTTGAGAAATTTGTAAGTATAAAAAGTAATTTTATAATGATGAAGTGAGACATTAAATGAAATAAAAAATATAAAAGCTAGCAATTAATTCTAAAGTATAATATACAAGTGATAAAATATATAATATTATTATTATTGGAGTAATTTTATAAATAAGTAAAGAGAAAAAGAGAGACAGGTAGTTATTATTTGAAATAATTTAATTGAAATTTCAGTATCATTTTATATTTAAAATTAGAAGCAATTATAAGATAAGTAAAATATTTATTGAAGCTATTTTCATTTTAGTCAGATTTTCAAGTTAAAAAAAGTCTTTAAGAGAAATTAGATATATTCTAAAAGCTCAGTTATTTTACATTTATCTACAATCAAGCTTAATTAATAATAGATGTGGTATAATTTAGAAATAATTTATAATAGAATTTAAAATTATTTAAAAGTTCTTCAATTTTATTCATTTAAGTCAATAGTATTTGCAGGTTATTATGGCTGTTAATTTTGAGTACTCCCACTAATATCAATTGAAGAACTCTTTTTTCTAACATCAGGTTGCATAACAGTTATCTCCTCGTCGCATGCTTTTAGAAGTAATTTTTATGGTGACTATTTATTTTGATAGTAAATATCTGGAGTTAATATTTAGCTCTAATTTAAATAGTGAGCAGGAGATTCCTTTTCATTAGAGGTATTTTCAGCTCCATTATTTATGTTAGGAGTATAATTTCCTTTATTTATCATTATTTTTTAACTTTCATTGAAACGATCAGTGATATTGTGATTCTCTCTTTGTTTTTCAGCGGAATAACATCTTAAAGTGAATCCACTCTATTATCCAAAGTTTTAAGATGTCGAACTGGCTATTATAGTATCATCTGTGCTACCATTAAATTTATTATTTTCTCCATTACTTAAATTAGCACCTTCCTTTTTTGAATTCACTTTTTCTTCCTCACTTTGATGCAAATCATCTTAGCACCCAGGAAAATCTAAGCAAATTTAACTTTTACCAATTTCTTCAGTCTTATATAATTAAGCACTCTTTCTTTTGTTATTAATTTAATCTTTATTACTTTACTAGTTATCTTCACTATTAGATGAGTCACTGCTTCCTGTTTCATAATAATATTCGTATTCAGATTCTTCATCACTTTCACTTTTGCCTTAGTTATCTGAATTAGGGAAAAATACTGTAAAATGAGAAGACTTTTATTTATTAGCAGATGCTCTATTTTCAAGATTTGCCAGAATTGAGTTTCTTTTGGATGGTCTTTTTGATGATTGCTTTGAGGATTTTTTCATAAGATCAGCTCCTAACAAATTTTTAGATTTTTTATTATCCATCTAAGATGGGCTTTACTCATTAAGTAGTTGTAATAATATTTGAGTATTTGGATTATTTGACTCTGTATTAAGTGTTGGGTTAGAAATCACTTATTGCAAATTTGTCTCTTATTAATTATCCTTCTTATCTGTACCATTTTTTGCTGATGAGATAAAAATGTCATGTATGGGAATTACTTTATTTTGTGTAGTAATATAAGGAGATCTGTCTCCAACAAGATAGGGAGATCTATCTGCAATAAGATAAGGTGATCTATCTCCATTTAAATTTTATTAATTTGCTTATTAATTATTAACCTGATTTTGATAATTTCTTATATTACCAATATTATTATTTTGCTAATTTTATGAATGTTAATTAGTGAGTTCAATTGATTAGTTAACTACAGAGATTGATCTATCTAAACTATTTAGATTTTGACCATTAACTTAATTAATACCATTAGAATTTTAATTGTTAATTAAATTATTGCTGATGTCATTACCAAACTCAAGTACGCTAATATTATTATAAGTTGATGTTTAATTCATATCTATTAGAGTAGCATCAGCTATAGATTAGCTTACAATTTTACTTTAGTCTTTTTATTCTTAATTCAGTTGGGTGCCAACAATGATACCTTAAGGGATGTTGAACCCAAATTTAGGGATAATTTTCTAGTTATTATGAAGAATAGCAGATCCTTCAACAACAAAGATTTTATCAGGATCCGTGATACGTGATTATAAAATTTCTTAATTAGGAACCTATTAAGATTAAGCATTCTATTAATCATTCGAATTAATCTATCCTGGCACTATAATAAGCTCTTATCTTCTTCTATGATATATAGAACACCATATATATAAAGCTATTCCAATAGCGAGGGCAACAAAAATACTAATAGAAACAAATATTGCTTAAATTTTCATTTCATCATTGCTACTTTATTCCTCCTCACTTTAGTTATTTAATTATTTTTCTTTTATCTCTTATTATACACACTACAGTCTACAGCTATAAAAACCAGTAATAAGTTCCTTATCGCTATCTGTAATCCCTTAGATAAAAGGACTTAAGCAATTTTAATTACATTTGACATAACCTGCATAATTATCTAGCTTTAGTTCGCTTCTACAGGAAATATTTACACATTCATCAAACCCCTTACAAACTGACATCAACTCCTCATCTTTGTATATGCATTACTTCTATATACAGGTGTCGATCTTTTACTTTACTAAGCGATTATCAAATTCTTTTTCATCCAATTCTATATCTAGAAATCTGCATTAAATTATGCTGACAATTAATACAAGCCAAATCAGCATCTTTTTCATTTTATTTTGTTATTATTTATATCCTAATTGCTACTTCACTATTTAAATATGCTTGCTAGAATTATTGATTTGCTTACAAAATTATTTATTTCTTTTTTAGATTTTTCAATCAATATGGTAGTTTAGGAATAAGAAGCTATTTTGAATTTCTCCTTCTAATTAATTACTATCAAGCTTATGAGTAAAATTTGTTCTTTTTTGTAAAGATGGCAACTCCCTTAACCAGAAAGGTTTTTTATTTTCTTGTTTTTCTTAGGGATTAAAAGAGTATTATTTTTTTTGACTTAATTTTATGATTGAAAATAGTATATTAATTCTTTGGGTGTAGGTATCTTTCTATGTATGTATGATAAATATATTTTCTTTCTTTATTTCTCAAAAAATTATTATTTTGAAGGCAATTCACTTGACTTTATTGATCAATCAATCAATTAATTGAACGATTGATTAATGTAAAACTAAATCTTTAATTCAAATAAATTATTCTTCATCTAGATTTTATTAATTAATTTCTCATCATCAAGATATTATTAATCATACAAATTTAGTGTTTTTTTAAGAATTGATTTGAGTGAATTTGTATTTTCACCTCATTTTTAATTATCAATCTATCTCATCATATAATTTAGTGGTAATTTGATTGATAATACCTATAACTTAATCAAAGAGTATTTAATCTCAAATCTGATTACTATTCATTTCCTTAATAATATTTATTTCTTATCATTAATTTACACAACAAGTAATCTCTTTAATAGAAAACCTAATGATTTTTACCTTTCCTTCCAAACCACTTACAATTCATTTATAAATTATTCTCCTCTTAATAATCAGCGTTGAATTAATTACATTTATGAAAATCTAATTTGAAAGCACTCATTCCTATTAAGTAGTTTGACTAGTAAAATAAATATTAAACTTATCAATTCTCTATTTACTGAATATGTTTTAAAGTACTATACTCTTTAAATTAACAATGTTTTAGATTCAATTGTTCAAAAAAGTTATTTCCGAAACTATAAGTGTAACCTTTAAGTCTTTCATAATTCAATTTTAAGATAAGTTTCAATCTTAAAGGTATGGTATGTAAAAAAAGCTTCTATAACCCGTTTAAGAAAAATAGACTACATTTATTAACAGCAGTAAAACTTCCATAAAATACTATTAATAATACGCAATTTCGAATATGAAATATTAAAATTAGCCTGAATTAGGAATTGCAAATTGTTTTTAATCACAATTTTATTTTTCGATAAAATGCAATTGAAATATAATTTTTTTTGTAATTGGCCAAGTAATAAAGAAAATATAATAGTAAACAACAGAATGAATGGCTTTGAGTGAATAACTTGCTATAAAAATTGTAAATTAAATAGGATTTTCTTTTATAGTTTTTTGAATTTTTTGTATTTTAATTTAATTTTTTTATAAATCAAATGTAAAGAGAATACCATCAATAATTTAGGAATAACTCATTTTCGATAAAATATTCCTACTTAATATTGATTGATCGATCAATGATTAAAATTCATGTTCAAAACTGATAATTTGAAACAAAGTATGCTTTAGTCTACATAAATCCATATATTTAAAGAAGTAAATTATTAAAGATATCTATTTTCTTTCATTTTTTAATAAATAATCCCATATTATTTAATTTCATTTAATTTTATCAAATTATTCTTCTCTCTTTACAAAAAGATCCTAGCTTAATGACCTTGTGAGATTAAAGAAATCATGCTATGAATCAGAAAGTTCTTATTTGCGCTGATCAATATCAGTGTGCTTTCTGACAACTTTTTCTTGCAATAAAGCATATCTGTAAAGCTCATTTGCAAAATTCTATTGCACCTAGTGATGACGGCGAGTATTTGTTGCACTTAGTGTTTATGATTTTTCATTCTACATATCTTATACTTTATCTATGCGAATAAATTTATTTTTTAGGTTATCTCTAATTTTTTCTATCTTATTTTCATTTTTAATCTCAACTCTTTCTAAAAATTTGGTTAATTTATCTTATTTCTTTTAGTGTTCAAGTTACTTTAACTTTATGCTTCGTTTTAATGCTTTTTCCTTATCTTCTACTTTTTAAATTCTTCTTGTCTCGTTCTCACATAATTTTTGAATATTATGAATTCCATCATTCTCCTTCAAATTATACGAATTTGATATTATTTCTTAATATTTCAGATTCAATGTCTAAAATTTATGTTAGTGTTCTTGTTTAAATCTCCTTAGAATATTTTCAGCATTACTCTCTTTTCTTTCAAGCATCTGTGTCAATTACTTACGCCTCTACAACTCTTCAAATTCTTTTTCTTCTTTCTTTTTTAAATTTTCTGCCTTTTATTTCAGATTCATCTCTTTGAGTTTAATTAACTCTTATTATCTCTATTCTTCTTTTTTCTTCTTCATTTCTTCATATTTCTCTCCAGTTGCATCTATTTCTACTAGTTTTTTCTCAATAATATATTCTTGTCTCTCTAAATTTCTACGGACATTTTCTTGTGCTTTTTTTAATTTTTATCCAAGTTCCTTTGATTTTTTCTCAACTTCTTTTTAAATCTTCAATTACCTCTCAACTAATTTTTTTTCGACAATAGTAATATCTACTTCTTCATATTTTTTTTGTGAGACCAACTTAAATAATTGTTAATGAAATTTATATAAAACAATGTTTAATAAAAAAATTAAAAATACTAAAAACAATTAAAATTATTTTAATTAATACAATCAAAATTTGTTGGTTAAAGTATTTTTTCTTAAATAAAATGATAATTTATTAAATATAATATCTTATTAGAATTATATTTAAACTTAAAATGAAGCTGTTTTTGCCCATATTCAGAATAAACTGCAATAAAACTAAGATTATTAAAGTAATTCATTTAAATAGGTAGGTAGATAGATAGATTGATTAGAGTCTATCACCAAATAAAAATTGATGTTAATTAAAAGATGTATATTAAAATAAATGTAAAGTGTTTACATCTTCAATTTTTTCATTTCTAACAAAGTCAATTACATCAGTGTATTTTTCATACTTCATTTTTGATATATTCTTTCTATCATTAAGAGTTTTCATAGTTCTTGACTTTTCAAGAATTTAACTTGCACTTTTATTCAATTTCGAATTACTAGATTTAAGAGAATGCTTGGCTCTTTTACTCACTTCAGAAGTTTAGCCCCAACCTGATAATTACTCTTCATAGTCATTAATACTATCATTCCCAAACCCTTATGAAGTATAAATTATATTGCTACTATTTCTTATCTTTTTTAAGTTTTCCTTCTCCTTTTTTAAGCGATTACGCTCATTTACTATAGTTTTTAGTTTATTATAATGCTCTGTTAAATAGTAAAGATAGCTTACAACATTATTTAAAGTAGAAAAAGTTTATGAAGAGAATTCATAATATGAGAGCGTTTTAGCATCTGATTCCTCAAAGTTACAATTCTTAAGGGCTTGCTTGGTAGTAGGAGAATTAAGGTCAAACTTTGCAAAGAATACAGAGTATTTATTTGGGTTTGTAATCAATTTATCTTTATAAGAAGCAGGTAGAATATCCTACTTAATTGCCTCATTTAAAATTTATATAGAAATCTCCGGATATCTCTCCTTACCTTGTCCAGATTTTATTGTGTAAGTATCGCTATGCTTCCTTGTATGATGAGATCCAGACATATTCTCAGTTTATAAGCTTTAATTAGGTGATATCATTTAATATGCTTGATGGTTCTTTTAATAACAACTTTAATGTTTTAGTTAAGTAAAGATGCAGTAATACTTATTATTATTTTCTAAAAAACTATAAATTACATTTACAATTAAAAAACTGTCTATCCCATAAAAAAAACACTCTTTCTTTATTTTATTTCAATTTGATCTTCAAAATATTAAATTAATGAGAAAGATAAAAGATAGTATGATGAATTAGAAATTTTTTTATATTTTAGATAATAAATAAATTTATTAATTAAAATAATAAGAAGAGGATAGTAATATTAGAGCTAATTGGGGTTGGGGTTGGGGTTGGGGTTGGGGTTGGGGTTGGGGTTGGGGTTGGGGTTGGGGTTGGGGTTGGGG